>LLYR01062437.1:0-12139 GCA_002878655.1 Cissus quadrangularis
ATGTCTTTTAAATCAATATTGGAGCTAAGCTTCTTTTCAAAGATTGATGAGAAATGCTTAGTCTTCGTGTGGTTTGGCATTTATTGTCCTACCGGTGTGGAATTTGGGTGTTATTTGAAATTGGGGATGCGAATTATGCCAATTATGTGCTCCTATAAGGCATACTAGCCATTAGTGGGAGGGAGGTGCTAACAAGGTGAGAGGGTAAGCTAGGTGGCTTTCTCCATCTGTGGAGCTGAGATATTTTTAAAAGAGGTAGAAATGCCCAGGGAATTTTCATGGTTGTCAATGAGGAGTAGATATCATTTCTGAGTTTTAAAAGCAAGAGTTGTAGTATGGGATTTCAATAGATAGCTTTCATCCATGGTATAAGTTTTTTAGGCGTGTCAAATAATGCCATGAACTTGTGGGAGATTCATCGGGAACAAATGGCGATGCTCGAGGGATGTAGATGAGAAAGATAAGCCATAGAGCTTAAGGTTGGTGGCAAAGGGACCTTAAGTGCACAGTTGGAGGTGATGAAGAATGGGGATCTCCTGTTTCTTGCTTTTGATGATTGATCTATCAAAGGAGGTGTGGGTAATGGTAATTTTTTTTTTAATAAGTGGGTATTGGGAATTAATAGAGGGTCAATGAGGATTTTTGTTCGCTCTATCCTTTAGTGATTTAGAGGCGGCCTTCGTGTACTTCCTATATACTTATTGGTTCATTCCAATGGACTTTTTCAAAGAATTCCCTCTTATTCTTGAAAGGATAGTGAATTGATTTCTCCTAGAGTACAAAGTAATGGTTGTGAATTTAAGACATCTTTTTATCCGAAACTCTTCTTGAGCAAAAAATATCGAATATGGATCTAGAAGAAGGAGAACATTCTTCTATCTAAGAAAAATTACGTTTATGCAAATAAGAAGTAAAGGCTGGTCAGTGTGGATATCCATGTTCTTTTGTTTGGCACTGATGGTTTGAGTTTGTGGTTATCCCAGAAAAAGTGATTTGTAGGCTGACTTTCTCTTATATGGTCTTGCTATAATACCTTTGGCTCTTTCTTAAGGTGTATGTCAAAGATCTGCCTTTAATTTATAAAAAATAAAAATTAATTGATTGCTATAAAAGTACAAAGAAGTGGTTTTGTGGATTTAAGACATTTTTTTAACAGAAAATTAACTTCCTTGAGATAGAAATATTTGTTATGGGTTTACAAGAATGGGAGCATTCTTCTATCTAATAGAAGAGCACCTTTCTGCAAATAATGATTGAATAAGTAAAGGCTGGTCAGTGTGGATAACCATATGCACTGATAAATGAAGTTTTGTGGTCAACCCAAGCAAAGAGATTTGTAAGCTGACATTCTCTTATATGGTCTTGCTATTCATGGTTATTTGCGCTATGCTGTCATGGTTTTCTTTATATTGACCAATGTATAAAGTCTGTATGGTTTTTGTTTGGAATAATCTGAAGTTAATGGATAGCATTAACATTCTGCAGGTTGTAGCCCAAACTATTAGATCATGCTTGGACGAGTTACCTGGTTCGCCCAGAACACAGATTGGTTTCATAACTTTTGACAGCACCATACATTTTTATAATATGAAGGTAAGTCATAGTTACCGTTGTTAGCTATAACAGGTATTGATATGCCATTGCTGCTTCATACTTAGGGAGAGTTCTGAGTAACTTTAGTTTTCCTGTTCCAGTCATCGTTGACACAGCCTCAAATGATGGTGGTCTCAGATCTAGATGACATATTTGTACCTTTGCCAGATGATCTACTTGTCAATTTGTCTGAATCAAGAAGTGTGGTGGAGACATTTCTAGATAGCTTGCCATCTATGTTTCAGGAAAATGTCAACATAGAATCTGCATTTGGTCCGGCTCTTAAGGCTGCATTTATGGTTATGGTGTGCAATTTATTTCAATGAGACTGTTTTGAACTTATGGGTTTCTCTGAATATAAACTTTCCAAAGGTTTTTATTCTTTCACTTGGGTGTAAACTTACTGCTTTTCCCGTTTTATGCAGAGCCAACTTGGGGGTAAATTGTTGATTTTCCAGAATACATTGCCTTCCCTTGGTGTTGGCCGCTTGAAGCTGCGTGGTGATGATCTTCGTGTTTATGGAACTGACAAAGAGCATGCATTAAGATTACCAGAAGATCCATTTTATAAGCAAATGGCTGCTGACCTTACCAAGTATCAGATAGCAGTGAATGTATATGCTTTCAGTGACAAATACACAGATATAGCCTCCCTAGGTATGTGGTTATGGTTTTGAATTTCAGAGGTTAGTTCTGATTAAATTTGACATTGAAAAATCCTTACATTTGTATGTGATGACATTTGCAACTCTGTTACGTGCTTATTATCAATGTTGTTCTGTTTTTACTATGGAGAAGTTATCAATGTGCCGTTTCATCTTATTGTCTTTCAAGTCTTTCACTTTGATATTTGGTATTTCAGAACATTTTCATCTTATTATTTCCATCAGTTAATTTGTTTTTATTGATAATTCTGATATGAAAAAGAATTCTCTTTGGTTAGAGTATTTTGAACTTCAGAATTTAGACCCTTTGTAGCTCGTGATGGTACACTTTTAATGTATCTGCAGGCTCACCAATCTAAATCTAGACCCTCACAATTATGTCTTGTGCAGATGGCTTGAACTAGATACTGGAACTCAATGGTTCAGTTTTACATAGTAAAAGTTTCTTGACCAACCAATCTTAGGCTTTTGTTCTGCTCCTATATAATTTCAGATCTCTGGGATAAGTTTTGGCTCAGATCTTCAACTTACCTTCAAGCTTTAACTATGATGGCTGGAGTCTCAAATCATTTCCCTTGTCTGAGCACCTGTGATTGAGCACTATTGAGCTTTTGGATGCAGACTGTCTTGAGCTCCTATATTTTTGCCTTGGGGCTTGCAAGTAGGCAGTGAGACAGAATACTAATGGGCTCTGCTCCAAAGTTTTCATCAGAAAATTAGTATCATCGGAAGATCTTGGAGCATGGTCATAAATTTCAGTTCCTATGTGGTAGAATATTGTTATCATTATAATCAATCAATTTTTTTAATCATTATTGACAAATTTCATAGGCTTATGGTGTTGTGATAGTGCTAGAGGGCCAAGGTTTGGGGCTGAAGATCAGAAGCTGATGAATGGCCCCTGTTTGTTACTGGTTATAGTTTTTGCTAATTATGTGATAGAGAAAACTTTATTGTCTAAAAATTGAGCTCTATTTTCAATTACAGGAATTGATTTGTAACTGGTAGAAATTCCTCGTTTTGTCCCTACATAAGAAACTATTTCTAATTTTCCAGGGTGTTGAAGCTTGGTTTGATATAACATTGCATGTAATTTGAAGTTATTTTTCTGTCAAGTAGTGGTATCTTAGTCCCAACTGATATTTTTCAAACAGGCACCTTGGCAAAGTACACTGGAGGTCAGGTATACTACTACCCAAGCTTCATGTCAGTTATTTACAAAGATAAGTTGAAAAATGAGCTATCCAGGGACCTTACAAGGGAAACTGCCTGGGAAGCTGTAATGCGGATAAGATGCGGCAAAGGTTCAACTGTTCCCGAAACACTTTTGTCATCACATTTTTTTTGTTCTTTTTCCCCTCCATTTTCTTATAATTTTAGTCCCTCCATTTTTCTTATAATTTTATTCTTACTTCTTCAAGATCTCACTGATTACTACTTGTTTACTGAAAGTTAAATCCTTTCCCTTTAATTTCAGGTGTGCGGTTTACATCTTATCATGGGAACTTTATGCTAAGATCTACTGATTTGTTGGCCCTTCCAGCAGTAGACTGTGATAAGGCTTTTGCAATGCAGTTATGTCTTGAAGAGACTCTACTCACGACTCAGACTGTATATTTCCAAGTTGCTCTGCTGTATCCTTCAGTCCCTACTTAAGCTATGATTTTGCGTAATGAACTGATGGATTTTAATGGGAATGTTTGATTATACGCCAGACAAGATGAGATATAACCAACTTTAAGTTAGATTTAGGATTTTATCCTTGTATCTTTTCAGATGATTGGTTGCTAAATTTAGAAATATTATAATTGGTATTCATGCTTTCTATAATTGATACCTTGCCACAGACAAAACTCACTCTGATATAATCTTTTGATTGATTATTTTGTGAAGTCTTGTTAGCAGTGACCACCACAAAAACCAAGAAGCATGTTCGGACATTCATAACTGTCACCATGATTTATGCTTCTGCCCGCACCTTAAGCTTGGCACAGGAAACCTCTTCTGCTCTTGGGTTATAGATCTATCTTTTCTTTCTTTATTTTTTTTTATTAATGCATCAATTTAATTTCAGTTGTCACATACCATTATTATGATTCTTTTGGTCTTATATCACTGAATGCTTTAATTCTGAGAATAATGCAACCCATGCTCACTAGTCTTTTGTCATTCTTTTTTGGTCTTCCCTTTGATGATTTGGTATCACTCTCTCTCCCTCTCCACATCTCTTTCTATCTTTCTATTTATCATTTTTTTTCCTTACATTGGAGAAGAGTTTTTTTTAAAGTTTATTAGATTCTTCATTTTGTTATTGGACCATTGGTCAATGTTATTTAAGTTTAAAAGATTGCAAGTGTTGTAAATGTCCTTAATAATTAAGCAAAGGTACACTTCATCTTCTGGAGAAAGGCGAATAAGGGTACATACTGCAGCAGCGCCGGTGGTTACAGATCTGGGAGAGATGTATCGCCAGGCAGATACTGGTGCTGTAGTGTCTTTGTTTTGTAGGCTAGGTAGGATTTAAAAACCTCTATGCTAGTTTTTATATGTGAAGATGATTTTCAGAAGGTATTTAATTTTTCCTGCTCATGGACTGAATTTGCAGCAATTGAGAAAACGTTGTCCCATAAGCTGGAAGATGCTCGGAACTCTGTGCAACTAAGATTAGTGAAGGCCCTCAAGGAATATCGAAATCTCTATGCTGTGCAGCATCGGTTGGGAGGCAGGATGATATATCCGGAGTCTTTGAAGTATTTGCCTATGTATGCATTAGCACTTTGTAAATCAATCCCACTACGCGGAGGATACGCTGATGCTCAGCTTGATGAACGCTGTGCAGCGGGTTATACTATGATGTCTTTACCTGTTAAAAGATTAATGAAGCTTTTATATCCTAGCTTGATTCGGATTGACGAGTATCTTGTAAAGGTAGAGGAATTTCTTCTTGTTTTATTTTCTCAAATCATACAGTTTACTCTGGAAATATCTAATGCATATGCATGTCATATTGCAGCCAACTGCTCAGGCAGATGAATTGAAAAGATTACCACTAGCTGCAGAGAGCTTAGATTCTAGAGGTCTATATCTTTATGACGATGGTTTTCGGTTTGTTATTTGGTTTGGAAGAATGCTTTCACCTGAAATAGCTTCAAATCTACTTGGGCAAGACATTGCTGCTGATTTGTCAAAGGTTTGTTCTTTCATTAGTAAGACTTAATTAATAACTTTTAGCCATCAGGCTTATTTTATTTTCATTGTTGTGTTGAAGGGAGGACAATGTAATAGGTCCTGACTTGCAAAATGGATAAGAGTGTCTGATCTGAGGTGCAGTTTTAATGGTAGCCTAAAAGTTTGTCCAAATATAGTAACCAAAGAATATTACTCCATGAAACTTGAGAGCTATTTCATATGTGAGCATATTCCTGGTTTCATGAGAGCTATTTCATGCTGAATTTGGATTTGAGGTTGTCATATATTGTTCAGGGCTGGAATCATACATTTAAAAATTTGTCCTTGTCATGGGTAGATCAAAATGAAGTCCAGAAGTTCATAATATATAAAATATTCTTGTGTCAATTGGGATGGAAAAAAAATAATTATT
This sequence comes from Cissus quadrangularis, assembly GCA_002878655.1. Taxonomy (NCBI): domain Eukaryota; kingdom Viridiplantae; phylum Streptophyta; class Magnoliopsida; order Vitales; family Vitaceae; genus Cissus; species Cissus quadrangularis. Next base: position 5,860 of record LLYR01062437.1, read on the forward strand.
AAAATTCTGAAAGTTTGGTCTAACCTTGCTTTATACAGCTCCTTATTGGTCAAGGAGTTGGAAATTGTGACATCATGCTGATTCACATAGCCACCAGAGGGTTATAATTTATCAACATTTGTGATGCATATGAACCTCTAGGGGATACGTGAAGCTCTAGATATTGATGTACTATAGCCTTCTTCTAATCCTTCCATAGTTTGAAGTTATAGCATTTCACAAACGAGCTTGAGTTGGAATATGAATACCACGTCAATTTTTTTCTGGCCATCTCATGGATCCTGAATACCATGCAAAACTTTCTCTAGCTTGTAGTGTGTATTTTGGTGTAACTTAAGGTGGAGTCTTGAACTTGAGACAAACCTTTTCTCTTCTGGACCTTTGCTTAGAATGTGACTGCCAATTTTCTTTGATCATAAATTTGTATGTGATTGCCTGTTTGTTTGTATGCTACTGTGTCTTTTTTGAACATATTCTTATCTGGTTCTCTTAATTTCTATGTGGTGTTTCTTCTGCTCTTCAATCATGATTAACCTCCTGCGATACTGAATTTGTTGTCTTATTCTTGAGAACCAGGTTAGTCTTTATGAGCATGACAATGAAATGTCAAGAAAGCTAATGGGCTTATTGAAGAAATTTAGGCAGAGCGATCCTTCATATTATCAGCTTTGTCATCTTGTAAGACAAGGTGAACAACCAAGAGAAGGTTTCTTTTTACTTGCAAATCTTGTTGAGGACCAGATTGGAGGTACAAGTGGTTATGCTGATTGGATTATGCAAATACACCGACAAGTACAGCAGAATGCATAATATACAGGTACCAGTGACTCTTAATATGTCGATATTTGTAGGCTGCATTAATTCATTTTAAAACATGGAACACATCATAACATGTGGTTTTTATTCTTTTTATTTATTGGAATAACATGTGAATTTTGGTTGAAGTAAAATATTATTAGAACTAAATCAGGAGATTCCATTCATTATTTAGTCTAATGCATGATAGCTGTTGGCACACTAGCTATTTTTATCATACATTGACCAATCCTTGTGGATGTTTTGCCTAAACTATTTGCTTCATTTTCAAATTTGCAAATAAGATTTCAAATTCTCTCTTGGGAGTTCTGACAGATGCATCTCTAATTTTCCTGTTCTGCTTTAATTTGGATTTATTCTGTTGTAATTGCAATACTACTTTTCAACGCATGACCTTTTCTGGAACAAACACTGAATATACCCCTGTTATGCCTTCTGAAACATTTGAAATGTGAAAAGCATATTCTGTTGTTCAAGTTTCTTTTCTCTCCTACCCATTAAATGGATGCTAATTTCAATCACTTAGTCTAGATGTTGGAGGGAGCAAGTCTTGAAGTTTAAGACTGGAAGGAACATGACCAGGATAAAACGAATTTGAGGAAGAAAGATGTCCACATGAATCTACTACTTCTTCTTCTTCTTATTATTATTATTAAAAAATTTAGCACTGAATAGGAGAATAATTTTGAGACTCCTTTCTCTTTTCCTACTGGATGCAGCAGGTAGCAAGGAGTTGATCAAACAAATGTCTTGTTCAGGGCCATTTGAATAATATGAATTTGGTTGCGTCTTCATCCCCCTTCAATGTGGATGTTGAGTTGACGGAGCTGGATGCTAGAGACATTTGGAAACAGCAATTTGTTGGGTTCTTTTTACTGAGATTTAATAATTAGGGGATATGTACTTTTGGTGGTGTAATCTGGTGCTGCAGTTCTTATATGCCAAATAGAAAAGTTTAAATTTTTTTTTCTCTTTGATTTTTCCTTTTTTGAATTTTCCCATCTATTCTTTCCCCCTGCCTTTTTCTTTTCCTTAGATTATTGGCTTGTCCTACGATTTGGTGATGTCCACCATTTGAAATTTCTCAGCCTTTTTTTGTTACAACCGCCATAAGTTTATATTGTGATATTTGAGGTCAATTTGTTTTTCAATTTCCTTATGAAACATAAGAAGGATTGTATATTTTGTTATTTATCAATCTGTTTTTGTTGGGATATTTTCACCTGAGATCTCTTGAAGGTGAAATGAAATGTATTTGATCCGGGCCTGTATTACCCAGAAATATTTTTGTGAGTAGTTTCTGAGCCTGGGTACCGAGTGTTTCTGTACCGCAGCCATGGCTGATGAAAGTCGATTATTGTTTGAACCATCTACCCATTGCTAAACTGGTTTTCATTTTTCCTGACGAATCCGAAAGGATTGCAGCCGTTGTTATTTATACATCTGCATTACCAAAAGATATTAGTCCCTGCATCATAGTACTAAAAGTTGAGTCATTTAAAAAATGTCTTGTAGAGGTAATTTTCAATATTAGCTTTTAAAATATCATCCCCAATGGCTAAGCGGTTTTGACTTGAGTGAGCCACTCACCGTAGACTTCCAGCTACAATCTAAGGATTGTATTAGGGGTTGAAAGTGATCCTCGGAAGATTTTAAGAGCAGAGGGATATACAGTGTGAGAATGGAGAGTGGAATTGATTATTAATTTAAGAGAGGGGAGGGAGCTGCCTCTGTCGCCTCCTGCTGTACAAAATAAGTGTGTTTATTTTCTTTCAAAAATCATCAACAGATGAAGAATAAGTAGCACCTCCTTCCCAAACAACAGTTGGGAGAATGCCCTTTCAGGCCATTTCTTGTTGATGGCATTCCATCCAATGATCAATCAAGTTCCAAAACCACCTTACCGGGAATCCACCGCTTGTCCTTCGCCTCATGAGCCTCTCGCACTTGCATGATCGGAAATATTTTCTCCACTGGTATTTTAAGCTTCCCGGCTTCAGTTAGCTTGCCGATCTGGTATAAACCTTCAGAGTCCGCCCTCATGTATGTCCAGAAGTACTCTGCACCATCAAACCCGACGAGACAAGAACTTAGCTGTTACATCCCCCACATCAGACACTGGAGAAAGTTCTCTATACTACCAAATTTCTATATTCTGTCACATATGTTTTAAACCCTAAGAGGAAAGACAGGATCAATACCTATTCCACGGGAAAGTCGGTATTGCAGTTGTTTCTTGAGCAAGATGGCTGTAGCCGTTGGAAGGCCAATAGTTAGTCCATACCTATCGCTCAGGGATGCTGCCTCTCCCTAATGCAGAAATGGATGGAAAGTTTTAGAACTTCTAAGAGGAAGTACGTGATAATAGCTGCACGCCATAGTTTCCCACCTGCAAAGTCATATAGTATCCACCTCTCTTCAAAAGATTTGTCCCTACTCTCTCCGTCTCTGCAACACCAATTGTATCCAGAACAGCATCAAAGTTCCCTTTTAGTGCAGATTCAACGTCCTGAGAATTGAAAAATGTGTCAGCCTCGGCAAGAAGAAGCAACATTTTTCTTGGTCCCCGTTGAAAAGAGTTATTGGATGAGATTATCATCACCTCAGAAGTATAGTCAACGGCCTGCTCGGCGCCAGCAGCCACTACCCGGGCGATGCTTTCGCTTCCACAAGTAGTGGAAACATGGCACCCTGCAGCTACACCAAGTTGAATTGCAGCAAAGCCTACCGCTCCTCCTCCACCCATAATTAGTACTCTTTGTCTGCAAAAATGAAGTAATGATGCCGTCACAAAATATAAAAGGCTATTATTACCATTGAAATTAGAACCTGCAGGTTGCACATTTTTGCTAATAGTGAATGCTGACTCCAAACGAAATCTTCAGAAAACTGGAGAAGAAAGAAGTCGCACGTGGAAAAATCATGTATGATTGATTCAGCAAAAGAAAAATGTGACTGAGGAAATTGATGGACATAAGAATTGGATTAATATGGAAGGTACAAATCAAAAAAATTCTTATTCCTACTACTATGGCCTACTAATTAATTCTTCTTTGGCTTCAATCTCTACCAAAGGCAATATCTTCCTCCAGTTCTAGTTTAAAAAATGCACCCAAACAATTTTCACCATATTTTAAGTTCCATATGCAACAGTTTATGAACCGGAAAAAAATTCAAGCATGCATGCATGAAGAATGGGAAAAATGGGAAAAGGCATTTCACTAATTACTTCAAAGAACTTTTGTCTTTGGCATAGTATAAAATGCGAAAAATTTTCAGGATTTGGATGGTAACCATTTTTTTTTGGTAAGGATTTTCACCAAAATTAAAATCAAGATGAAAGTTACATCATGCATATTCACTCAGAATAGAGTATATCCAGACATCCTAACATAATAGGATTATTTATATCTGCTTCACCAAATTGAAAACAAGATCATTGTGCTGCCAATTGAATTGCTGAATGGGTATGTGCAAAAAGGTGGAAAAAAAACATGACAAAAATTGTATTGGAAAAAGAACACAGAAACTACATTAACAGAGCTCATATGCAAAAAGCCAATTTTCCTAACAGACAGTTATATTTTCACAATATAAACATACCCCTCAGCGATTCTAGCAGTACTATTTAGAGCACGCCATGCAGTCAGTGCAGCGAAAGGAATCGCACTTGCTTCCTACATTGTCAGGCAGTTCTTTTAGATCACATGAAATAGTAAATATATCTCTCTTTCAGTAACTCAAGGGACATTAAAGGAAAATTATCATAGGGGAATTGGATGATATTTGTTTATTATGGAACTTTGTGTGCAAGATCCAAAACATCCCTTTCTCTTTTTCTTTTTTTAATGAAAAGAACCAGAAATTTTCTAGAAGCTATAAAGCTATCTTACAGGCTGAAAGATTGCTATAAGTCAGGTTCAAAGGGTAACAATAAACTCCAACAAACATCTACATACCACATGGGAAATTGATTCTGGCTTCAAGGTAAGTTCATCCTCTGAAAGAATTGCATAGTCAACATAAGTGCCCCTTACAGCGGTGGGATGAAGAGCACCAAAGACCTCCTGTCCAACAGATAATGACTTGACTGAGGCTCCAATGGCTGCAACCTCACCACTAATATCACGGCCCAATATAAGTGGCAAAAGTGGTTCAAATAAGGAACGGCCATAGCCTGCTCGCATCTGAAATTCCAAAATGTGGATGCTCAATGAAACCATGATTCTACTGTGTAAGGCAACAGTGCATGAATAAGAAGGTTAAAGCAGACTATAAAGAAAAGAAATGAAGAGTTTCATCATGGTAAAACACCATAAAACAACAGATTTTTTCTAAGCTGGCCATGGCTCAAAAAAGGTTTAACATTATAGACAGGCTGAGGGTTGAAAACTCTTGATAAGCTGAACCCCAAGATTTTTCCAGAGCTTTTTTTTAAAGGACTTTATCACCCCAATATTGAAAGAGGAATGCTCAAGCAGTTGGAGGAGGAGAACCAGGGGGCAGTTCAGAAAGACACCTTAATAAGCAATGAGGAGGGTTGGGTGGCCTTGAAAAATGGTTGGGGAAAAAACTTCAAATTTAAATGGATTATCATCAGCTGGTTTGCAGCACTGGTTCCAATCTTATGGGGCATCTGAAAAGAGATCAAATTTCATTTTCAGTTTCAATCCCAAAGAAGGAAGGGGCAAAGGACAAAAAAGGGCATAAATGTGTTAATGGGAGAAATGGACCATGTATTGTTCCATATTTGTAAATGATTCTCCCATGGGGTCATGAGTTGTTTCCTTAAGAGAGGAAAACAGAAAGAGACCTTATTAAGAGGTTAAAGTGGACTATTCTAGGGATTAGAGGGCAAAAAAATTTCATATTCCTTCTATTGATGACATGCTCACAAGGCAGACATGAAGTAATAATAGCAAGCTAGATGAATCCATTTCCACTTTACAGCTCTTTTAATATTGGATAGTAACACGGGAAAAAGCAAGCTTAATGTCACAACCTGCTCAAAATAACCTTCCCTCAAGTTTATATAGAGGAGCATAAAGCTTTCAGAACCACCTAAAGCCATCTACTAGAGGATTGGACCAGAGAATTCCAGAATGTAAGAACGTTTGATGGTTGCCCAGGAGGCTTATCTCAAGTGGTAAAGGAATGAGGATTTGTGGGGAGATACAAAATTTAAGTTCCAATAGGGAAAAAAAAAACCTTCAAGGTTTCCAAAGAGTTCCTTGATTGCTTATAAATAGAGGATAACTCCAATTGACCAAGCCACCAAGAAAGCTTTCCAGGTATTGTCAAGTATTCTTATGTTACTTAATTGTTCCTAGCTTCTTAGTCATGCACATTTCTCACCTAGCAAGCTAAGATTGGAGTAACCTGATTTAGCAATTGGGCTGTCTAAGTGTCAAAGGGAGCTTATAGAAAAGCCAAAGTCCGTGATATTATGCCAAGAAGGAGATTG
>LLYR01065304.1:2343-15546 GCA_002878655.1 Cissus quadrangularis
GGCCGCCGATGGAGGAGAACAGCACTGCAAATACTGTGGCCCGAGCCATTTTGGCTGCACTTGACTGGAACTCCTCCCCCGATGCCAGAAAATCCGCTGTCTCTTACTTAGAATCTGTACCCACCAAACTCCTATTTCCCACTGTTCTTTCTTGTCGATGTTTTTGGACCTCATTGCTTCTTTATATGTCTTCGTGTCTATCGCAGTCTTATAATCTTCGAATCAATGTCGCTTTCAGTTCGAAAAAATTTCAAACTATTTGTCGAAGTTTTATTGTATAACATGGGTGATATCTCTCAATCCAGAGTTTTGTGTTCTTCTTTTATCTCATTTTTTGCAAATCTGGATTTCTGGTTGATTGAAACAATTTGGAAAATTTATCACTGGCTGCGGGCTTTCTGTAGTTACACGTGGAAAAAAAAAGGGTTAATTTCATTGGGTTTTGGATTGTTGTAGGGTTACTAATCGGCGACGATTTCAAGCTTGAGGCAATGAGTAATTCAATCATTTTTTGATGGCTTAGATAGGATTGACTTATGTGTTGAAGCTTATGGGCAGTTGTACTTTTTAACGATTGTATTTTGTTATTTTTTTTTTTAAAATATTTACAAAACGGAAGATCCATTGTGAAAAATTTGAGTATTTTTTATACTTGGGTGTCTGCCTTAATTATGTTCTGGGGATGCTGCCAAGCACTTGGAACTTCTGAAGCCACACCTATTTCCAAGTTTGAAGTGCAGCGTCTGCTTTGAGCTTCTTATTGAGTCGAAAACAGTGATATCTGTGTTCTTCATGGAGATTGACCGGTCTTGTTAGAAAAATTGATTTATGTTCTGAATGGCTTCTCTGATTTTCTCAAACATGCCCTCTCAAATGCCAAAGCTGCAGCATTTATTAGATATGTTTGGAGAAGCAAATCACATAACTATTATGCTTAGGATGATAAGATATCATGGTTCCAATCACATGATCAGCTGCCCAGAAACAGCATGGGCGATACTTTAGACAAACTGTTCTTCTTACTTTGTAGTTAAAGCTTGTAAATCTAAGATTTTCTTCATTCAAGTTTAACCTACTTGAATTCTTTATGATAACTGTGATTATGGCATCTTCATGTCAAAGAAATCACGACTGTGAACCTTGTTTTATGATACTAAAGTACACATTAAATCTTTACTTATACCATTGCATGAAACAGCTTTAGAATTACTGATAGAAAATTAAAACGACTTCATTGCTGTTTTAGTGAGACTGATGCATATAAATAAAAGGCTGAAGAATAGATATTTCTGAAGTTTTAGTATTTTTGCTTCTTCTTTGATATCTTTGCCAAAGTTCCTTTATGGAAGAAGTTGATTGAGTTTGGTCTTTTATCATGCCTCTAAGTACAATTGAACTTTTTTAATCTAATGTAATCAATCCTTTAGAATTATAATATTAGGTTAATATTGTCATTTTTATTTTATTAGAATTTCTAGTTTGTTTTCATTACTTCTCAAAGCTTTAAAAATTAAGTTATTTTCTGTTGATAGTTAAATCATATAGATGCTAATATATTATGGCACAAATAAAAATTCCTAGTTATTTGGTTTTGCTTCTGATTTAGATGACATGTATCTTCTTTTCTTTGTTCCTTTCAGATAAAAGCTGGGGATATACGCGTCTTAGCTAGTACTTCCTTTGTTTTAGTGAAGAAGGATTGCTCTTCTGAGATTCGGTTGCATGCATTCAAAATGTTACAGGTCATACCCATACTCTATTCTCCTTTCATTCTTAGGTTTCTTTTTCCTGAATATATTTGACAAATGTTATGGGTGGTTTTTTATGAAGTAGAAATAGGTAAGATCTAGCTGGAAGAGGAAAAACCTATCATAGATCAATACAAAAACGAAATTTGCCTAATTAATATGAAGAAGGGAATATTTACTAGTCCTGATGGCTGCAAATCTATGTTTAGTTGATCCTAAGATCTGTGATCATGAAGCGAATTTATTGGCTGAAAGGGTCTCCTTGACTGTGGTTGCTTTTAAGGTTCGATGTATATATGTGTGTATGTTTGTATGTATTTAGTTTCTTATAAGCACATCCAAACACCAAATCATTCATATGGCTGAAAAATGGAAGCTTGCTGCTGGTCCTTGCAAATGAATATATAATAATAGTCATTTTTCTAGTAAAATAAACATGTTCCAAGTCAACAAGAACTTGAACTCTTAATAGTTTATATTGCCAATAGATATAACTATATAATCTCCATTCTTAAGTTCTTTCTTTTTGACATGCTAATGTTCCTCTTCAAGCATAAAAAACTTATGCCTTTTTTGGCTCCAGTGGCATTCTAGTGAAGCAAGAACAGAATGGCAGAAACCTTCGCAGCTTTGTTCATGTGGTGGTTCTCTAAACTACCGTCTTTAGATTTAGTTTACTTATGAATGTGTCCGCATATGCTTAATTGATGCTTGATGCAACCAGTTTGTTCTCCCTCATTCGTATGGTATTCCTGTCAACAAGGTCATGGCCCCTTGATGCAGGGGGGAATCAAACTGGCAATCTAATTTGACTGAGACTATGGAGTGTTTACTTTGTTGTGCAAGTCCCCTCTGAATTTACTGTCCGAGCTCTTGCTTCATTTTCTATTAAATAATGTAGGAGCTGAAAGAGGTCTTGGGAAAGAAATATTGAACTTGAGATTAGGGCAATAAATGAAGGATTTATGGAGCAGAAATTAAAGGAGAGCAGAAAGGAAGAAGAAAGAGCAAAAACGACTTGAATCACAATATTAGAATCTAGATATCATCATCTAAAGAAAGCATCACACCTTCAAATTCCTGTGAACTACTTATATGAGTTAGAGAAGTCTCTAGCCAAAGAAACCTGATTGGGCTCTTTTCCAATGGATTGACTTAAAAAGCCGAAATTTGTATTGTCATTTACCTTCATGTGTTCCTTCTCTAATTCATGAAAGGGAGAAACATAATGAATTTCTGTAAATTTTCGAGGTCAAATTAAAAAGGAGAAACATACCAATTTGATTTTAGTTTTTCTTCGAAACTATTTTCATGGATTTGTTGTTTGGATGAATTAAAGTATTCTGAAAAGTTGCAATATAAGCTTACAAAAAGATCCTGATTATAAGCTTGATAAACTCTCTCTTTGAAAATTCTTATCTCTTGATTTTCTTTTAGCTTGATGACTTCTTTTTGATTAGTTTTTCGGAGATCTTCTTCTTAACACTCTGAAATATAAAACAAAAGATAGAAATTTTGTTTTGTTATCATCAAAATAGAGATAAACATAACCTTGATTTAACAGATATATATGTGTTTTCTTTTAGGTATCGCACTTATCCTCAGATTGTTTCAGTCCAAAGTATTATGATGGCTTAGCATCTTATACTTTAATCTTCTAGACAAGGAATATGTTGGTCTTATCTTAAGACCATATAGTTGATGTTTATAAATGCTTGATTTTAGAACCTTCAAATCAAGATAGGTCTGGTATTTACCTTACCCTTTGTTTGTTGTCAAACAGAGTTGTTCCGATTTTTGTACTCTATATGTGTGATACCATTATTTGTTAGGAGTGTGTGAAACTCATGGTGATTAGGAGTTCCATCACTTTTATTTGTTTCTGCAGCATTTGGTTCGTTTGCGATGGGAGGAATTAAACTCCTCTGAAAGAAGAAACTTTGCAAATCTTGCTGTTGATTTGATGTCTGATATTGCAAATCCTTGTGAAGAATGGGCTCTGAAGAGTCAGACTGCTGCTCTTGTTGCTGAGGTCATCTATATTGCTCAGCTGTTGTTCAAGTAATAAGTGGTGACTACTTAATCAATGACTCTTTTATAGTTGCACTAATCAATTGTTTTACTCACTTTACAGATAGTTAGGAAAGAAGGCCTTAATCTTTGGCAAGAGTTGCTTCCATCTCTAGTTTCCCTATCCAACAATGGTCCTATACAAGTATTTTCTACTTTTTTTTTTCTTGGTGAAGTTGCATTTTCCTTCATTGCATTATTCAGATAATTTGGTTGATTTTGCCATTAATTGTAGGCTGAGTTGGTTGCAATGATGCTTAGGTGGCTACCTGAAGACATAACAGTTCATAATGAAGATTTAGAAGGTATGTAATGTACTGCTTTCTTGCATGTGGGCACAGGTGTTGACATCTTAAGTTGAAAACTTGGTAACAATGGGATGCACTTAATATTTGGAATTGATACAAAATCTTAGAAGTCCAAAAGATAATGGGCTTTTGTTATTCCTGTTTCCTTGTTGCTGCTTGTCTTTCTTATCTCAGACTTGGAATGTAACACTCAGGTGATAGGCGCAGGCTTTTGTTGCGTGGGCTAGCCCAGTCTCTGTCTGAAATTTTGCCATTGTTGTATACTGTAAGTTATGGCTCTTACTTCAGGAGGTCATTGTTTTGCAACGACTCCCATTTCCTCTGCCACGGAAGTGGAGCAGGCGGGTTTTTTGATGCCTTAGTTCATGATACAGTTCCTAGAACGACACTTCGGAGCAGCATTGAATGAAGTGGCTAGGCAACAATTGGATGCTGCAAAACAGCATGCTGCAACAGTTACAGCTACTTTAAATGCTCTTAATGGATATGCTGAATGGGCTCCATTATCTGATCTTGTTAAATATGGCATTATCCATGGGTATGGTATTTCCTTTGCAGTTTTATTGAGTTTAGTGTGAAAGTTTGGTATTCAGAGGTTTAATTCTCTCTTTCTCTCAACAGGTGTGGTTTCTTACTTTCTTCACCAGACTTTCGTCTACATGCCTGTGAGTTTTTCAAATTGGTCTCTTCAAGGTATATGGTATATTCTATTGTTAGTGACCTATCCTCTCTATCTTAGGACTTGTCTTTGTAATCCCATGCGCTGATTAAGCATCACTTTGAATTATACATGCAGGAAGAGGCCTGTGGATTTCTCTTCTTCTGAATTTGCTTCTGCAATGAGCCAGATCTTTCAGATCCTAATGAATGTCTCTAGCAATTTCTTACACAAGTCTACTTCCAGTGGTGTGGTTATTGATGAAATTGAATTTGAGTTTGCGGAATATATATGCGAGAGTATGGTGTCTCTAGGTTGTACAAACTTGCAATGTATCACCGGGGATACGTCTATTCTTTCTCATTATCTTCAACTGGTGATCCATCTATTTAGCTTGCATCTTTGTGTCATTAATGCTTTAATTGTGGAGTGGCACTATTTGAGAGTTCCATCGGTAAAAGTCTATGTGAAGACTCTGTACATATACATTTTAAATGTTACTCTATAAATTGGTTCTTTTTTGTTGTTCTGGGCCATCCTTTTCTTATTATCCTAATCCAAAGAGATATGATACTTTTGTTGTTTATAAGGAGTTCTGTGGTTGTGATAGGGGAGTTGTTGATTATGTAGAGAATAGGAGAAATGAGAGAAAATTTTATTGCTTCGATTTTTAACTCATACATGGCATCATCAATCAATCAAATGCTTGGTTGAAGCTAAAGTATCGTAATTTATTTACATCTTGACTTACAGTTCATTTTCCAAATTCATAATATAGCTCATACTCTTTGAACGCATCCTCCTTAAGCTGAGGCATAGCTGTCTTTCATTCCTAGCTTGAATATAAGGTTGTGGAAACTTGAACTATTTAATCCCTTCGTTAGAACATCATCTTATTGACATTGTGATGTAACATAGGACATATACACTTAACTCCTCCTCCCATTTTTCTTTATTGAAATGTCTATCAATTTCAATAAGTTTTACCCTATCATCTTGTTTATGTTTATGCACATTATTGATGACTAACTTATTGTGGTAATAATCTTTATAGTACCTTCCCATTTGGCTCTTAAATCATCTAGGACAGTCTTCACTTAGTAGTTCATACAATCCCTAAGCAATATCCTTGAATTTTAACTCTTTAGATGACCTTGCCATCACATTTTGTTCTCCTGCCTTTCAAAAATAAGTAAATATAGAACAAAATAAAATAATAGTGATCAGTTCGTGCTTTGAAATTGAGGTTAGCACTTAGATAACTGCCTAGTTTTCTATGCAATAAAAATTCATGCAAAATATCTCACTTTGTAGATTTTCAAGAAAGATACGAAGTTTCTTATTTATTGAGATTCTTTTTTTCCACATTGAATTTGTACTTGACATTTAGGGTCTGTTTAGGAATAACATTCAAAAGCTATTTTCAGCTTTCTAAAAGCAAAAAGCTTAGAGAATACCTTTGGTTCACATGTTGAACAATTTTTAGAGAGTAGTTCCCCTTGCTTTTTTGTCTTCTAGAAAACAATTTTCAGAGAGCAATTTCAAATTGTTTCTTGTGCTTTTTGAGAACAATTTTTAAAAGCTGTTGCCAAATTAGTCCTTTTATTCTTGGTTAATGTAGCTTTTGTTAAGTCAATAGCTGGGGTTTCTAATGGATGCTGCCAACTTGAATTTGTGTTAATGTAGAATTATTCCTGTTGTTTCTTCAAGCAGTTGCATGGTATATGCCAGAGTAATTGGGCTTCCTTGAAAATTCATTTCTCTGATCTTATGGGAAAGAAACTGTTCTATGGGATTGCAATTTGATGGTTTTTGTCCCTTTTTCAGATGCTGGGATACTTCCAACATGTTAAGTTTTCGCTTCATTTCCAATCACTGCCTTTTTGGATGGTATTTCTTACAACTGACTTTTTGAGATATTCAATTACAATTGTTTTATCTATCACCATGCTTTTTGAACATGGCTCTATTTGATTGGTTGGCAGGCATTAATGCGGGATTTAGCGTCCAAGCCAAAAATTGTATCATCTGCAGCTGGAGATGGTTCAGCTGATGATAATCCAGGCTCTGGTTCTGGACAGGTCGATAATGAAAAAAGAAAGCTTCAAGGTTTTGTTAATGATGATATTTGTGGCACTATATTGGATGTATGTTTCCAACGCTTGCTCAAGAGAGAGAAGGTTCTTCCTGGAACGTCATTTTCTACTGGGCCATTGGAGTTGTGGAGTGATGATTTTGAGGGCAAAGGAGATTTCGGCCTGTATCGCTCAAGGCTGGTATGTTTTCATGCTTACCTTTCATTCTAATTTTACCATTAGCTGTCAAAAGACTCTGAAGATGTTGACATGGCTCTATTACTTGTTGACTGGAACTGTGAAATGTCCAATTGAGATGATTTATGTATCAATGTATGAATTTGAGTATGTATAACACTAAGGTTATATTTGACATGGTTATTTCTCATGCTAATTATACTATTAGCAGTTCAAGAGCCCCTCCAAAGGTAGATAAGTTGTGTTACATGTTGACTTAGCTGTCAAACATGCATGCATTGAAGTAAGTAGTTTTTTGCTTTTTAATGCTGTTTTATTATATATTTTGATGTCAGATTTTTCCTTTTTTCTCAAGAGTTACTATTTCCCATTTTAATGAATTGTAATTGATGATTAATAGAAGTAGTGTGAAATGTGCTTATTTGTTTTCTAATTTAGTTTGACATTATAAAAGTTGAGCAAACATAAGCAAGTTTTCAGGAATGACATGTACAAGTTTAATATTTGTAGTCAGAAAATCATTTCATTTGTTGGTATGCAGTATTAATTTGATAGGATGATGCATGGAATTCATTGTTTGCACTCACTATTTTTCTTTCCTGCCAGTTCATTTTTTTCATTTATCCATGAGCTCTTATTGCAGTTGGAGCTGACCCGCTTGGTTGCTTCGGATAAACCCCTTATAGCTGCTATAAAGGTTTCTGATAGAATTGCCACAATCATTAACAGTCCCTTGCTTTCATCAATCTCTTCTCAGGTTTGAGGACAAGCATCTTTTGTTGTATTTGTTCATATGAAGGTTTCAGTCATGACATCTGCAATCTCTATGATCTTATAAGCATTCCCAATCTGCTTTTTTCTTGTTGAGAAATAACATTTTTCTGTTGGGTCTTTTTTCATTTTAATATTACAGGACATTGCTGTGATGGAAAGCATGGCAATGGCATTAGACAATATTGCAAATGTAGTTTTTGATGGATCAAATCAATACCTTGGGGGTAGTTCTGAAACTCAACTTGCAATTTGCAGAATATTTGAAGGTTGTCTGGTGACTTCTTCGTATATTATTAAAGCTTTTATGGTTTTCTTCTTTGGGCCTGCTCAAAAACTCTGGTTACTGTGAACTGAAGGTCTGCTTCAACAAGTTCTTTCTTTGAAATGGGCTGAACCTGCTTTTGTGGAAGTACTTGGGCACTATTTAGATGCATTGGGTCTCTTCCTGAAGTATTTTCCAGAAGGAGTTGGAAGTGTCATTAGTAAATTGTTTGAGCTTCTTACTTCACTTCCTATTGTTGTTAAGGTTCTTTCTAATGTCCTATTTTGTTGCAATTTTTATTATATGTAAAAAGAACATTGTAAAACAGCAGTCTCCAACAATCTGATTATTTTCCAGGATCCTAAAACAAGTAGTGCTCGATATGCAAGGTTGCAGATCTGTACATCATTTGTTCGGCTTGCCAAGTCAGCTGAAGAAAGTCTTCTGCCTCATATGAAGGTGGTTCTAAAATTTTTGTTAATTTATTTCTGAAATAACAACATGAACTTTCATTGAATATTATTTTTACCAGTGAAAGGATTTGGTGTTTTCAGGGTGAGCAGGGGGTGACTGATCCCTGTTGTGTCAAAGTGTAACTGTAGAACTTGTTCCATGCATGCATTATCACAGCTTAGTTTCTTTTTTAGAAATTAAGGTAGATAATTGAGGAATTCATTTAATTTTTCTTTGATTGATTAAGGCACATTCTAGATTGGTGACTTCATTTAGTAATTCCTTTAGTTTTAAGCTTTCCACACTTCATTGAGTGCTGTTTTATTCAACTGTGATGCTCAATTGGAATAAAGTCCTATGTGAAAGCATTAGTTGAAAATAATTTTGAAAAAGTCAAAAACTGATTACCTACATTGTTCACCAACTAGAGAGCTGCTGTGCTTATATTATCATTATTTTGGAAAGATTTCTTCTCTCTAGAATTGTGGAAATTCGAGGAATATGACTAATTGGAATTGCAGGAGATTAATATAGAATTCATGTGATTGCTTCTCACCATTTCTTTTCTTTTGCTTATTGGTTTTTAAATTTCTGACTATTTGCAATAAACCTGGGATTTTTCTTGTGGAACAGGAAAAGGGTAAATGAACGATAACCTTGACTGTAATCATTTGTTTTCATCACCATTGCAGCTTTTCACTAAACATGATGTTCTCATTGATTAACAGACACATACTTCTCAATGAAGTTTGATTTTTGGGAGAGCCTCGGAAATATGGATTGACACTCCAGTTTATCTAAATAGAATTGCCTTTCCTACCAGGGCTTTGACTTTGACTTGTCATCTCGTTTCATTGTGTTCTGTTGCTCTGTCCCTATGGAAAACGCGGGCCTTCTGATCAATGTTGCATGCCTTGGAACTTGTTCCTCTATGCAGTAACTTGCTTTAATTTATTTTCATTTTCAGTAAAAAAATTTGTCTGAACATGCTTTTGGAGCTTCATGCCATTTCAATAGTTTAGAAAGAAAAGGTTAACCATTAAAAAAAGTTTAGAAAGAAGGTATTCACCTTCCAAGGGTGGCAGGACATCCATGGATATTTGACACAACATTTAAATGAATAACTAAATTTCCTCTCTGTGAATGTTTGACTAAAAGGTCTTCACTGGACTCTTAAATTCCTCAACAAAGTTGACACTAAATCTTAAATCTTACACAATGTCTTATTGAAAAAAAGGAAATTTGTCTATTTTTTCATATTGTTTTTTCTTTAAGATGGCATTCTGTTTCTATACATTCTCAAGAGCTATTTTATAGGGGATAGCTGATACCATGGATTATCTGCAAAGAGAAGGCTGTTTGCTTCGTGCGGAGCATAATATTCTTGGTGAAGCATTTCTTGTCATGGCTTCGGTTGCTGGGTATTTGCTTGCTTATTTCTGGCTAAATTTGATTATAAAAGTGCCTTATATATATATATGATGTTTAACTCATTTTTGCAAGTTTCTTGATAATTTTGCAGGGTTCAACAGCAGCAAGAAGTTTTGGCCTGGTTGCTTGAACCTTTCAGCAAGCAGTGGATGCAGGTTGAGTGGCAACAAACTTATTTATCTGACCCAGCAGGTCTTCTTCGCCTGTGTTCTGAGACATCAATTATGTGGTCAATTTTCCACACTGTCACATTCTTTGAGAGGGCACTTAAGAGGAGTGGGACTAGAAAAAGCAGTTTGAATTCACAGGATGGTTCAATTGCAAGTTCTACTCCCTTGCATCCAATGGCTTCTCATCTCTCATGGATGTTACCTCCTCTTCTGAAGGTAAGAATCTTGAGAACCTTGAACATTGCATATTAAACTTCCTCATTTATATTGGTAAAAGTTCCACCCCGAAAAGGTGCCTCAGGAAGTAGGAGGATGTTCTTTGTGCAAGCATGGAATTATAGTATATCACAACTTGTCCATCTTTATCTTCAGCTGCTTCGTGCTGTACATTCTCTTTGGTCTCCACTTGTAACTCAAGCATTGCCTGGGGAGATGAAAGCTGCAATGATCATGAGTGAGGTTGAACGAACTACTCTTGTTGGGGAAGTGAATCCTAAATTGCCTAAGACTGTATTGGGCCTTAGTGATGGATCCCAGGTTGACATGAATAAGGAGTACACAGAATCTAATGAAACTGACATACGAAATTGGCTGAAAGGCATCAGAGATAGTGGGTATGTGCAAGTATTTTTTAATGTGATAGTTTGGTGATTGAATCTTTTATATAATTTGATTCCATTTTTGCTGTGTGAAACTGTTTAGTCTTCTATTGACAATTGTTGAAGACTCCAAAGATGCTATTGATGAGTATCCTTGAAACTTTTATGAAGGATCTCTGCTCTTTTTGAAATACTTCTTACACAATGGAGCAATTTTGGCTTCTTTTATAAATTTTCTGTATTTAAATCAGATTCTTCCTTTACAGATGTTATGTATTGTACAATTAGACACTGCTGTTCAAGAACCAATATGGTTAGAATGGTTATTGTTTCCAATTGTCTACCGAAGCAAATTTAAATGGATTCATCCATGGATTAAGTAATTCAAGATGCAAATTTTCTCTTTTCCTTTCCCCTCTTCCTTTTTATATATTTATCTGTGGTGATGAGTGTGTGGAGTGGCTTAGTTTGTTTGGTGAAGACGGAACCTATAAAGTTTTTAAGTATTGGGTATATTGTCATAAGAATATGAGATTGACAAGTGGTTAATTGTTGCCCCTTTTTTCCCTTGTCTTATTTTTTTGGTTGGTAAAAACCATTATGATTTTATTTCTACTGAATGTCATTCTAATTTTATATAATATAGAAAGGTTCTCCACTGCCTTCACCAATGGGTGATTGACGAATATGGAATGCTTAATTTATGAGAATGGAAAAATATAACAGCCATTTCTTCTATAAAAATTGACCAATCATGTTTTCTTTTTATGAGTGGTTGTTCGGGTTCATAGAAGGGTGCTGATGCATATCTGTGGCTCTAGGTACAATGTATTGGGCTTGGCAACTACCATTGGCGATTCATTCTTTAGATGCTTGGATGTCAATTCTGTTGCTCTAGCACTAATGGAGAATATACAGTCAATGGAGTTTAGGCATGTAAGGCAGCTCATCCACTCAATTTTGATTCCCTTGGTTAAATTTTGCCCTCTGGATCTGTGGGAGGAGTGGCTGGAAAAGCTCCTTCATCCATTATTTCTCCAGGCTCAGCAAGCTCTTAGCTGCTCATGGTCTTGTCTTCTACGTGAGGGGAGGGCCCGGGTTCCAGATGTACATGCCATGCTTGCTGGAGATTTGAAAGTGGAAGTAATGGAGGAAAAACTTCTTCGTGATTTAACTCGTGAGACCTGTGCACTTCTTTCGGTTTTAGCTTTGCCAGGACTGAATACTGGGCTTCCTTCTTTAGAACAGTCTGGGCATTTCAGCCGAGGGGACACGTCCTCCCTCAAGGATTTGGATGCAGTTGCATTGACCTCTATGGTTGCGTATGTCTATAGCACACTGTTTCTTTTGATTTACTCTTTATGGTGATATGTGTTTTTTCATCACGCTGTAGATGTAAGTTCTCTTGAAATTTTGGTCCATTTACAGTTTTGTTCTGAAGCACAAGAGTATAGCGCTTCCACTATTGCAGATAAGTTTAGAGGCTTTTACATGGACAGATGGTGACGCTGTGACTAAAGTTTCTTCCTTCTGTGGAGTAGTGGTTCTTCTTGCTATTTCAAGTTCCAATTTAGAACTTCGAGAATTTGTTGCTAAAGATTTATTTTATGCAATTATCCAAGGTTTGGCCCTTGAATCAAATGCTTTTGTCAGTGCTGATTTGGTTGGTCTCTGTCGCGAGATATTTGTGTATCTTTCTGATAGAGATCCATCTCCACGGCAGGTTGGTCGTTGTGCATCAATATTAAAATGTGTTTGCTTAAAATGTTTTACAAGTGATTGTTCTTTGATAAGGTGAATGTAATACAAGTTATGGTTGGTTGTTATGTTTCTTGCTGCTCACAGATTTTGCTGTCTCTCCCTTGCATTACACCTAATGATTTGGTTGCCTTTGAAGAAGCCTTGGCAAAGACATCTAGCCCTAAGGAGCAGAAACAGCATATGAAGAGCTTGCTTCAATTAGCCACAGGCAACAAATTAAGAGCACTAGCTGCCCAGAAAAGCATGAATGTGATTACGAATGTTTCAAGTAAGCTTACATATCTATAACTTTCTTCTTCATCATAATTTTAAGCCCATAGTTTGCTTCTAGGAAGTATGAAGGAAAGGAAAGAAGACTCGAGATTTTTTTAAAATGTTTGGATATCATAGACTTGGTAAAGATTTTCGTCTTCATTTTTCCTTGAAAAAAGTAGAGAAAGTTGTGGAAAGTGAATTACTCATAGGTGTAAATTTCTTTCCTTCTGGGCAATCAAACAAAAGTAAGTTTTGATGAGTTCATCTTCTATTTTTTCATTATTTTTCCTTTGATTTCTGTGTTTTCTTTTGAGGGTGGGGGGAGGGATCTTTCTCGGAATCAAACGAAGCCTAGCAAGTGGGCTTTGGTTATCCAGTAGTTGCTGTGATGTTGAAGTTATACGTTTATTTTTATGTTTTGTTGTAAATAGAGAAATTGCA
>LLYR01069120.1:0-12139 GCA_002878655.1 Cissus quadrangularis
ATGTCTTTTAAATCAATATTGGAGCTAAGCTTCTTTTCAAAGATTGATGAGAAATGCTTAGTCTTCGTGTGGTTTGGCATTTATTGTCCTACCGGTGTGGAATTTGGGTGTTATTTGAAATTGGGGATGCGAATTATGCCAATTATGTGCTCCTATAAGGCATACTAGCCATTAGTGGGAGGGAGGTGCTAACAAGGTGAGAGGGTAAGCTAGGTGGCTTTCTCCATCTGTGGAGCTGAGATATTTTTAAAAGAGGTAGAAATGCCCAGGGAATTTTCATGGTTGTCAATGAGGAGTAGATATCATTTCTGAGTTTTAAAAGCAAGAGTTGTAGTATGGGATTTCAATAGATAGCTTTCATCCATGGTATAAGTTTTTTAGGCGTGTCAAATAATGCCATGAACTTGTGGGAGATTCATCGGGAACAAATGGCGATGCTCGAGGGATGTAGATGAGAAAGATAAGCCATAGAGCTTAAGGTTGGTGGCAAAGGGACCTTAAGTGCACAGTTGGAGGTGATGAAGAATGGGGATCTCCTGTTTCTTGCTTTTGATGATTGATCTATCAAAGGAGGTGTGGGTAATGGTAATTTTTTTTTTAATAAGTGGGTATTGGGAATTAATAGAGGGTCAATGAGGATTTTTGTTCGCTCTATCCTTTAGTGATTTAGAGGCGGCCTTCGTGTACTTCCTATATACTTATTGGTTCATTCCAATGGACTTTTTCAAAGAATTCCCTCTTATTCTTGAAAGGATAGTGAATTGATTTCTCCTAGAGTACAAAGTAATGGTTGTGAATTTAAGACATCTTTTTATCCGAAACTCTTCTTGAGCAAAAAATATCGAATATGGATCTAGAAGAAGGAGAACATTCTTCTATCTAAGAAAAATTACGTTTATGCAAATAAGAAGTAAAGGCTGGTCAGTGTGGATATCCATGTTCTTTTGTTTGGCACTGATGGTTTGAGTTTGTGGTTATCCCAGAAAAAGTGATTTGTAGGCTGACTTTCTCTTATATGGTCTTGCTATAATACCTTTGGCTCTTTCTTAAGGTGTATGTCAAAGATCTGCCTTTAATTTATAAAAAATAAAAATTAATTGATTGCTATAAAAGTACAAAGAAGTGGTTTTGTGGATTTAAGACATTTTTTTAACAGAAAATTAACTTCCTTGAGATAGAAATATTTGTTATGGGTTTACAAGAATGGGAGCATTCTTCTATCTAATAGAAGAGCACCTTTCTGCAAATAATGATTGAATAAGTAAAGGCTGGTCAGTGTGGATAACCATATGCACTGATAAATGAAGTTTTGTGGTCAACCCAAGCAAAGAGATTTGTAAGCTGACATTCTCTTATATGGTCTTGCTATTCATGGTTATTTGCGCTATGCTGTCATGGTTTTCTTTATATTGACCAATGTATAAAGTCTGTATGGTTTTTGTTTGGAATAATCTGAAGTTAATGGATAGCATTAACATTCTGCAGGTTGTAGCCCAAACTATTAGATCATGCTTGGACGAGTTACCTGGTTCGCCCAGAACACAGATTGGTTTCATAACTTTTGACAGCACCATACATTTTTATAATATGAAGGTAAGTCATAGTTACCGTTGTTAGCTATAACAGGTATTGATATGCCATTGCTGCTTCATACTTAGGGAGAGTTCTGAGTAACTTTAGTTTTCCTGTTCCAGTCATCGTTGACACAGCCTCAAATGATGGTGGTCTCAGATCTAGATGACATATTTGTACCTTTGCCAGATGATCTACTTGTCAATTTGTCTGAATCAAGAAGTGTGGTGGAGACATTTCTAGATAGCTTGCCATCTATGTTTCAGGAAAATGTCAACATAGAATCTGCATTTGGTCCGGCTCTTAAGGCTGCATTTATGGTTATGGTGTGCAATTTATTTCAATGAGACTGTTTTGAACTTATGGGTTTCTCTGAATATAAACTTTCCAAAGGTTTTTATTCTTTCACTTGGGTGTAAACTTACTGCTTTTCCCGTTTTATGCAGAGCCAACTTGGGGGTAAATTGTTGATTTTCCAGAATACATTGCCTTCCCTTGGTGTTGGCCGCTTGAAGCTGCGTGGTGATGATCTTCGTGTTTATGGAACTGACAAAGAGCATGCATTAAGATTACCAGAAGATCCATTTTATAAGCAAATGGCTGCTGACCTTACCAAGTATCAGATAGCAGTGAATGTATATGCTTTCAGTGACAAATACACAGATATAGCCTCCCTAGGTATGTGGTTATGGTTTTGAATTTCAGAGGTTAGTTCTGATTAAATTTGACATTGAAAAATCCTTACATTTGTATGTGATGACATTTGCAACTCTGTTACGTGCTTATTATCAATGTTGTTCTGTTTTTACTATGGAGAAGTTATCAATGTGCCGTTTCATCTTATTGTCTTTCAAGTCTTTCACTTTGATATTTGGTATTTCAGAACATTTTCATCTTATTATTTCCATCAGTTAATTTGTTTTTATTGATAATTCTGATATGAAAAAGAATTCTCTTTGGTTAGAGTATTTTGAACTTCAGAATTTAGACCCTTTGTAGCTCGTGATGGTACACTTTTAATGTATCTGCAGGCTCACCAATCTAAATCTAGACCCTCACAATTATGTCTTGTGCAGATGGCTTGAACTAGATACTGGAACTCAATGGTTCAGTTTTACATAGTAAAAGTTTCTTGACCAACCAATCTTAGGCTTTTGTTCTGCTCCTATATAATTTCAGATCTCTGGGATAAGTTTTGGCTCAGATCTTCAACTTACCTTCAAGCTTTAACTATGATGGCTGGAGTCTCAAATCATTTCCCTTGTCTGAGCACCTGTGATTGAGCACTATTGAGCTTTTGGATGCAGACTGTCTTGAGCTCCTATATTTTTGCCTTGGGGCTTGCAAGTAGGCAGTGAGACAGAATACTAATGGGCTCTGCTCCAAAGTTTTCATCAGAAAATTAGTATCATCGGAAGATCTTGGAGCATGGTCATAAATTTCAGTTCCTATGTGGTAGAATATTGTTATCATTATAATCAATCAATTTTTTTAATCATTATTGACAAATTTCATAGGCTTATGGTGTTGTGATAGTGCTAGAGGGCCAAGGTTTGGGGCTGAAGATCAGAAGCTGATGAATGGCCCCTGTTTGTTACTGGTTATAGTTTTTGCTAATTATGTGATAGAGAAAACTTTATTGTCTAAAAATTGAGCTCTATTTTCAATTACAGGAATTGATTTGTAACTGGTAGAAATTCCTCGTTTTGTCCCTACATAAGAAACTATTTCTAATTTTCCAGGGTGTTGAAGCTTGGTTTGATATAACATTGCATGTAATTTGAAGTTATTTTTCTGTCAAGTAGTGGTATCTTAGTCCCAACTGATATTTTTCAAACAGGCACCTTGGCAAAGTACACTGGAGGTCAGGTATACTACTACCCAAGCTTCATGTCAGTTATTTACAAAGATAAGTTGAAAAATGAGCTATCCAGGGACCTTACAAGGGAAACTGCCTGGGAAGCTGTAATGCGGATAAGATGCGGCAAAGGTTCAACTGTTCCCGAAACACTTTTGTCATCACATTTTTTTTGTTCTTTTTCCCCTCCATTTTCTTATAATTTTAGTCCCTCCATTTTTCTTATAATTTTATTCTTACTTCTTCAAGATCTCACTGATTACTACTTGTTTACTGAAAGTTAAATCCTTTCCCTTTAATTTCAGGTGTGCGGTTTACATCTTATCATGGGAACTTTATGCTAAGATCTACTGATTTGTTGGCCCTTCCAGCAGTAGACTGTGATAAGGCTTTTGCAATGCAGTTATGTCTTGAAGAGACTCTACTCACGACTCAGACTGTATATTTCCAAGTTGCTCTGCTGTATCCTTCAGTCCCTACTTAAGCTATGATTTTGCGTAATGAACTGATGGATTTTAATGGGAATGTTTGATTATACGCCAGACAAGATGAGATATAACCAACTTTAAGTTAGATTTAGGATTTTATCCTTGTATCTTTTCAGATGATTGGTTGCTAAATTTAGAAATATTATAATTGGTATTCATGCTTTCTATAATTGATACCTTGCCACAGACAAAACTCACTCTGATATAATCTTTTGATTGATTATTTTGTGAAGTCTTGTTAGCAGTGACCACCACAAAAACCAAGAAGCATGTTCGGACATTCATAACTGTCACCATGATTTATGCTTCTGCCCGCACCTTAAGCTTGGCACAGGAAACCTCTTCTGCTCTTGGGTTATAGATCTATCTTTTCTTTCTTTATTTTTTTTTATTAATGCATCAATTTAATTTCAGTTGTCACATACCATTATTATGATTCTTTTGGTCTTATATCACTGAATGCTTTAATTCTGAGAATAATGCAACCCATGCTCACTAGTCTTTTGTCATTCTTTTTTGGTCTTCCCTTTGATGATTTGGTATCACTCTCTCTCCCTCTCCACATCTCTTTCTATCTTTCTATTTATCATTTTTTTTCCTTACATTGGAGAAGAGTTTTTTTTAAAGTTTATTAGATTCTTCATTTTGTTATTGGACCATTGGTCAATGTTATTTAAGTTTAAAAGATTGCAAGTGTTGTAAATGTCCTTAATAATTAAGCAAAGGTACACTTCATCTTCTGGAGAAAGGCGAATAAGGGTACATACTGCAGCAGCGCCGGTGGTTACAGATCTGGGAGAGATGTATCGCCAGGCAGATACTGGTGCTGTAGTGTCTTTGTTTTGTAGGCTAGGTAGGATTTAAAAACCTCTATGCTAGTTTTTATATGTGAAGATGATTTTCAGAAGGTATTTAATTTTTCCTGCTCATGGACTGAATTTGCAGCAATTGAGAAAACGTTGTCCCATAAGCTGGAAGATGCTCGGAACTCTGTGCAACTAAGATTAGTGAAGGCCCTCAAGGAATATCGAAATCTCTATGCTGTGCAGCATCGGTTGGGAGGCAGGATGATATATCCGGAGTCTTTGAAGTATTTGCCTATGTATGCATTAGCACTTTGTAAATCAATCCCACTACGCGGAGGATACGCTGATGCTCAGCTTGATGAACGCTGTGCAGCGGGTTATACTATGATGTCTTTACCTGTTAAAAGATTAATGAAGCTTTTATATCCTAGCTTGATTCGGATTGACGAGTATCTTGTAAAGGTAGAGGAATTTCTTCTTGTTTTATTTTCTCAAATCATACAGTTTACTCTGGAAATATCTAATGCATATGCATGTCATATTGCAGCCAACTGCTCAGGCAGATGAATTGAAAAGATTACCACTAGCTGCAGAGAGCTTAGATTCTAGAGGTCTATATCTTTATGACGATGGTTTTCGGTTTGTTATTTGGTTTGGAAGAATGCTTTCACCTGAAATAGCTTCAAATCTACTTGGGCAAGACATTGCTGCTGATTTGTCAAAGGTTTGTTCTTTCATTAGTAAGACTTAATTAATAACTTTTAGCCATCAGGCTTATTTTATTTTCATTGTTGTGTTGAAGGGAGGACAATGTAATAGGTCCTGACTTGCAAAATGGATAAGAGTGTCTGATCTGAGGTGCAGTTTTAATGGTAGCCTAAAAGTTTGTCCAAATATAGTAACCAAAGAATATTACTCCATGAAACTTGAGAGCTATTTCATATGTGAGCATATTCCTGGTTTCATGAGAGCTATTTCATGCTGAATTTGGATTTGAGGTTGTCATATATTGTTCAGGGCTGGAATCATACATTTAAAAATTTGTCCTTGTCATGGGTAGATCAAAATGAAGTCCAGAAGTTCATAATATATAAAATATTCTTGTGTCAATTGGGATGGAAAAAAAATAATTATTAAAATTCTGAAAGTTTGGTCTAACCTTGCTTTATACAGCTCCTTATTGGTCAAGGAGTTGGAAATTGTGACATCATGCTGATTCACATAGCCACCAGAGGGTTATAATTTATCAACATTTGTGATGCATATGAACCTCTAGGGGATACGTGAAGCTCTAGATATTGATGTACTATAGCCTTCTTCTAATCCTTCCATAGTTTGAAGTTATAGCATTTCACAAACGAGCTTGAGTTGGAATATGAATACCACGTCAATTTTTTTCTGGCCATCTCATGGATCCTGAATACCATGCAAAACTTTCTCTAGCTTGTAGTGTGTATTTTGGTGTAACTTAAGGTGGAGTCTTGAACTTGAGACAAACCTTTTCTCTTCTGGACCTTTGCTTAGAATGTGACTGCCAATTTTCTTTGATCATAAATTTGTATGTGATTGCCTGTTTGTTTGTATGCTACTGTGTCTTTTTTGAACATATTCTTATCTGGTTCTCTTAATTTCTATGTGGTGTTTCTTCTGCTCTTCAATCATGATTAACCTCCTGCGATACTGAATTTGTTGTCTTATTCTTGAGAACCAGGTTAGTCTTTATGAGCATGACAATGAAATGTCAAGAAAGCTAATGGGCTTATTGAAGAAATTTAGGCAGAGCGATCCTTCATATTATCAGCTTTGTCATCTTGTAAGACAAGGTGAACAACCAAGAGAAGGTTTCTTTTTACTTGCAAATCTTGTTGAGGACCAGATTGGAGGTACAAGTGGTTATGCTGATTGGATTATGCAAATACACCGACAAGTACAGCAGAATGCATAATATACAGGTACCAGTGACTCTTAATATGTCGATATTTGTAGGCTGCATTAATTCATTTTAAAACATGGAACACATCATAACATGTGGTTTTTATTCTTTTTATTTATTGGAATAACATGTGAATTTTGGTTGAAGTAAAATATTATTAGAACTAAATCAGGAGATTCCATTCATTATTTAGTCTAATGCATGATAGCTGTTGGCACACTAGCTATTTTTATCATACATTGACCAATCCTTGTGGATGTTTTGCCTAAACTATTTGCTTCATTTTCAAATTTGCAAATAAGATTTCAAATTCTCTCTTGGGAGTTCTGACAGATGCATCTCTAATTTTCCTGTTCTGCTTTAATTTGGATTTATTCTGTTGTAATTGCAATACTACTTTTCAACGCATGACCTTTTCTGGAACAAACACTGAATATACCCCTGTTATGCCTTCTGAAACATTTGAAATGTGAAAAGCATATTCTGTTGTTCAAGTTTCTTTTCTCTCCTACCCATTAAATGGATGCTAATTTCAATCACTTAGTCTAGATGTTGGAGGGAGCAAGTCTTGAAGTTTAAGACTGGAAGGAACATGACCAGGATAAAACGAATTTGAGGAAGAAAGATGTCCACATGAATCTACTACTTCTTCTTCTTCTTATTATTATTATTAAAAAATTTAGCACTGAATAGGAGAATAATTTTGAGACTCCTTTCTCTTTTCCTACTGGATGCAGCAGGTAGCAAGGAGTTGATCAAACAAATGTCTTGTTCAGGGCCATTTGAATAATATGAATTTGGTTGCGTCTTCATCCCCCTTCAATGTGGATGTTGAGTTGACGGAGCTGGATGCTAGAGACATTTGGAAACAGCAATTTGTTGGGTTCTTTTTACTGAGATTTAATAATTAGGGGATATGTACTTTTGGTGGTGTAATCTGGTGCTGCAGTTCTTATATGCCAAATAGAAAAGTTTAAATTTTTTTTTCTCTTTGATTTTTCCTTTTTTGAATTTTCCCATCTATTCTTTCCCCCTGCCTTTTTCTTTTCCTTAGATTATTGGCTTGTCCTACGATTTGGTGATGTCCACCATTTGAAATTTCTCAGCCTTTTTTTGTTACAACCGCCATAAGTTTATATTGTGATATTTGAGGTCAATTTGTTTTTCAATTTCCTTATGAAACATAAGAAGGATTGTATATTTTGTTATTTATCAATCTGTTTTTGTTGGGATATTTTCACCTGAGATCTCTTGAAGGTGAAATGAAATGTATTTGATCCGGGCCTGTATTACCCAGAAATATTTTTGTGAGTAGTTTCTGAGCCTGGGTACCGAGTGTTTCTGTACCGCAGCCATGGCTGATGAAAGTCGATTATTGTTTGAACCATCTACCCATTGCTAAACTGGTTTTCATTTTTCCTGACGAATCCGAAAGGATTGCAGCCGTTGTTATTTATACATCTGCATTACCAAAAGATATTAGTCCCTGCATCATAGTACTAAAAGTTGAGTCATTTAAAAAATGTCTTGTAGAGGTAATTTTCAATATTAGCTTTTAAAATATCATCCCCAATGGCTAAGCGGTTTTGACTTGAGTGAGCCACTCACCGTAGACTTCCAGCTACAATCTAAGGATTGTATTAGGGGTTGAAAGTGATCCTCGGAAGATTTTAAGAGCAGAGGGATATACAGTGTGAGAATGGAGAGTGGAATTGATTATTAATTTAAGAGAGGGGAGGGAGCTGCCTCTGTCGCCTCCTGCTGTACAAAATAAGTGTGTTTATTTTCTTTCAAAAATCATCAACAGATGAAGAATAAGTAGCACCTCCTTCCCAAACAACAGTTGGGAGAATGCCCTTTCAGGCCATTTCTTGTTGATGGCATTCCATCCAATGATCAATCAAGTTCCAAAACCACCTTACCGGGAATCCACCGCTTGTCCTTCGCCTCATGAGCCTCTCGCACTTGCATGATCGGAAATATTTTCTCCACTGGTATTTTAAGCTTCCCGGCTTCAGTTAGCTTGCCGATCTGGTATAAACCTTCAGAGTCCGCCCTCATGTATGTCCAGAAGTACTCTGCACCATCAAACCCGACGAGACAAGAACTTAGCTGTTACATCCCCCACATCAGACACTGGAGAAAGTTCTCTATACTACCAAATTTCTATATTCTGTCACATATGTTTTAAACCCTAAGAGGAAAGACAGGATCAATACCTATTCCACGGGAAAGTCGGTATTGCAGTTGTTTCTTGAGCAAGATGGCTGTAGCCGTTGGAAGGCCAATAGTTAGTCCATACCTATCGCTCAGGGATGCTGCCTCTCCCTAATGCAGAAATGGATGGAAAGTTTTAGAACTTCTAAGAGGAAGTACGTGATAATAGCTGCACGCCATAGTTTCCCACCTGCAAAGTCATATAGTATCCACCTCTCTTCAAAAGATTTGTCCCTACTCTCTCCGTCTCTGCAACACCAATTGTATCCAGAACAGCATCAAAGTTCCCTTTTAGTGCAGATTCAACGTCCTGAGAATTGAAAAATGTGTCAGCCTCGGCAAGAAGAAGCAACATTTTTCTTGGTCCCCGTTGAAAAGAGTTATTGGATGAGATTATCATCACCTCAGAAGTATAGTCAACGGCCTGCTCGGCGCCAGCAGCCACTACCCGGGCGATGCTTTCGCTTCCACAAGTAGTGGAAACATGGCACCCTGCAGCTACACCAAGTTGAATTGCAGCAAAGCCTACCGCTCCTCCTCCACCCATAATTAGTACTCTTTGTCTGCAAAAATGAAGTAATGATGCCGTCACAAAATATAAAAGGCTATTATTACCATTGAAATTAGAACCTGCAGGTTGCACATTTTTGCTAATAGTGAATGCTGACTCCAAACGAAATCTTCAGAAAACTGGAGAAGAAAGAAGTCGCACGTGGAAAAATCATGTATGATTGATTCAGCAAAAGAAAAATGTGACTGAGGAAATTGATGGACATAAGAATTGGATTAATATGGAAGGTACAAATCAAAAAAATTCTTATTCCTACTACTATGGCCTACTAATTAATTCTTCTTTGGCTTCAATCTCTACCAAAGGCAATATCTTCCTCCAGTTCTAGTTTAAAAAATGCACCCAAACAATTTTCACCATATTTTAAGTTCCATATGCAACAGTTTATGAACCGGAAAAAAATTCAAGCATGCATGCATGAAGAATGGGAAAAATGGGAAAAGGCATTTCACTAATTACTTCAAAGAACTTTTGTCTTTGGCATAGTATAAAATGCGAAAAATTTTCAGGATTTGGATGGTAACCATTTTTTTTTGGTAAGGATTTTCACCAAAATTAAAATCAAGATGAAAGTTACATCATGCATATTCACTCAGAATAGAGTATATCCAGACATCCTAACATAATAGGATTATTTATATCTGCTTCACCAAATTGAAAACAAGATCATTGTGCTGCCAATTGAATTGCTGAATGGGTATGTGCAAAAAGGTGGAAAAAAAACATGACAAAAATTGTATTGGAAAAAGAACACAGAAACTACATTAACAGAGCTCATATGCAAAAAGCCAATTTTCCTAACAGACAGTTATATTTTCACAATATAAACATACCCCTCAGCGATTCTAGCAGTACTATTTAGAGCACGCCATGCAGTCAGTGCAGCGAAAGGAATCGCACTTGCTTCCTACATTGTCAGGCAGTTCTTTTAGATCACATGAAATAGTAAATATATCTCTCTTTCAGTAACTCAAGGGACATTAAAGGAAAATTATCATAGGGGAATTGGATGATATTTGTTTATTATGGAACTTTGTGTGCAAGATCCAAAACATCCCTTTCTCTTTTTCTTTTTTTAATGAAAAGAACCAGAAATTTTCTAGAAGCTATAAAGCTATCTTACAGGCTGAAAGATTGCTATAAGTCAGGTTCAAAGGGTAACAATAAACTCCAACAAACATCTACATACCACATGGGAAATTGATTCTGGCTTCAAGGTAAGTTCATCCTCTGAAAGAATTGCATAGTCAACATAAGTGCCCCTTACAGCGGTGGGATGAAGAGCACCAAAGACCTCCTGTCCAACAGATAATGACTTGACTGAGGCTCCAATGGCTGCAACCTCACCACTAATATCACGGCCCAATATAAGTGGCAAAAGTGGTTCAAATAAGGAACGGCCATAGCCTGCTCGCATCTGAAATTCCAAAATGTGGATGCTCAATGAAACCATGATTCTACTGTGTAAGGCAACAGTGCATGAATAAGAAGGTTAAAGCAGACTATAAAGAAAAGAAATGAAGAGTTTCATCATGGTAAAACACCATAAAACAACAGATTTTTTCTAAGCTGGCCATGGCTCAAAAAAGGTTTAACATTATAGACAGGCTGAGGGTTGAAAACTCTTGATAAGCTGAACCCCAAGATTTTTCCAGAGCTTTTTTTTAAAGGACTTTATCACCCCAATATTGAAAGAGGAATGCTCAAGCAGTTGGAGGAGGAGAACCAGGGGGCAGTTCAGAAAGACACCTTAATAAGCAATGAGGAGGGTTGGGTGGCCTTGAAAAATGGTTGGGGAAAAAACTTCAAATTTAAATGGATTATCATCAGCTGGTTTGCAGCACTGGTTCCAATCTTATGGGGCATCTGAAAAGAGATCAAATTTCATTTTCAGTTTCAATCCCAAAGAAGGAAGGGGCAAAGGACAAAAAAGGGCATAAATGTGTTAATGGGAGAAATGGACCATGTATTGTTCCATATTTGTAAATGATTCTCCCATGGGGTCATGAGTTGTTTCCTTAAGAGAGGAAAACAGAAAGAGACCTTATTAAGAGGTTAAAGTGGACTATTCTAGGGATTAGAGGGCAAAAAAATTTCATATTCCTTCTATTGATGACATGCTCACAAGGCAGACATGAAGTAATAATAGCAAGCTAGATGAATCCATTTCCACTTTACAGCTCTTTTAATATTGGATAGTAACACGGGAAAAAGCAAGCTTAA
Source organism: Cissus quadrangularis (assembly GCA_002878655.1). NCBI lineage: Eukaryota > Viridiplantae > Streptophyta > Magnoliopsida > Vitales > Vitaceae > Cissus > Cissus quadrangularis. The sequence continues at coordinate 11,669 of LLYR01069120.1, forward strand.
TGTCACAACCTGCTCAAAATAACCTTCCCTCAAGTTTATATAGAGGAGCATAAAGCTTTCAGAACCACCTAAAGCCATCTACTAGAGGATTGGACCAGAGAATTCCAGAATGTAAGAACGTTTGATGGTTGCCCAGGAGGCTTATCTCAAGTGGTAAAGGAATGAGGATTTGTGGGGAGATACAAAATTTAAGTTCCAATAGGGAAAAAAAAAACCTTCAAGGTTTCCAAAGAGTTCCTTGATTGCTTATAAATAGAGGATAACTCCAATTGACCAAGCCACCAAGAAAGCTTTCCAGGTATTGTCAAGTATTCTTATGTTACTTAATTGTTCCTAGCTTCTTAGTCATGCACATTTCTCACCTAGCAAGCTAAGATTGGAGTAACCTGATTTAGCAATTGGGCTGTCTAAGTGTCAAAGGGAGCTTATAGAAAAGCCAAAGTCCGTGATATTATGCCAAGAAGGAGATTG
>LLYR01069316.1:6312-20442 GCA_002878655.1 Cissus quadrangularis
ATTTGGGCGAGGGTCCACGGGTGGCGTTAGAGTTGAGGACATTGCGACATTTGGATCCACTAGCCAACTCGTGGATGCCTTGGAATCATCCACTTCGTAATATTTGCTAGTGCTTGTCCTTTGGAATCATCAACTATTCTTATGTCCTAATTGTTTAATAATAAAATTAAAATATTTTTAATTATTTCTTCAAGTAAAATGTGTATAAATGGAGAATATTTTAAATATTTACATATCAATAAATGGTTGAATGCTAATTTTATTTTTTTTTTATGATAAACACAATTAATAGATAAAAATCGGCCCTTTTAATGTCACAAGTAATTTAAAATTATTTTATAAAATTGATCATTTTTAATGATTTTGAGATATAAAATAAACTTATTAAATAAATATAGTGGAAATACTACAATTCCACCAACGGTCATGACATAACTAATTCAAACGGACCTCAAATGCCCCACCCAAAACCATCCTCCTTCAGGAAATGCAACTTCACGTCGGTTCTTTATCCGCCGCCGCCATCTCCACCACCGCGCTTCTCTCTTCTCGCAGACAAATGTACCTCTATGCATCAACTGAAGCAAATCCACGCCCAGATGATAGTCTCGGGTCGCATTTACGACAACTACGCCGCCAGTCGATTAATTTCCTTCTGCGCTCTGTCGGAGTCCGGCGACCTGAGTTACGCATTGAGGCTTTTCAACAACACCCCAGAGCCTAATTCATTTATGTGGAACACCCTCATTAGAGCTCAAGCTAGTAGTCTTAAACCATCTGAAGCTTTACATTTTTATGTTAATATGAGAAGACTCGACGTCATACCGGGTAAGCACACCTTCCCTTTTCTTCTCAAGGCCTGTTCCAATTTTCAATCCCTTCAATCTTGTATTCAGGTTCATAGCCATGTATTGAAATTTGGACTAGACTTGGATTTGCATGTTGCTAACGGGTTGGTAAGGGCCTATTCTGTTTCTTGCGATATACGGAATGCACGCAGAGTGTTTGATGCGGTACCGATAAGAAGTTTGAGTATTTGGACGACGATGATCAGTGGTTATGCTCAGAACTATTGCTCGAATGAGGCGTTGGAACTTTTTGATCAAATGATTGTGGAAGGATTTGAACCGAATGGTGCAACACTGGCTTCTGTGCTGTCAGCATGTGCGCAATCCGGGTGTCTGGATTTAGGGGGGAAGATTCATGTTTTTATGGAAGAGAAAGGGATTGAAGTGGGAGTGATTCTTGGTACGGCATTGGTGCACATGTATGCAAAGAATGGAGCAATTTCCATCGCTCAAAAGCTTTTTGATAGTATGCCTGAGAGAAATATCGCAACATGGAATGCCATGATATGCGGGTTGGCTGTTCATGGGCATGCCAAAGAAGCACTTGACCTCTTTTGGAAGCTAGAGAAAGAGCAGATCGTTCCTAACAATATCACTTTTGTCGGAGTTTTATCCGCTTGTTGCCATTCCGGTTTGCTCGGTGTTGGTCGTAAGATATTCCATTCGATGAAAAGGCTATACGGAATTGAGCCCAAGATAGAACACTACGGATGCATGGTTGATCTTCTCGGGCGTGGTGGGGAATTACAAGAGGCGGAGGAGCTGATCAAAGGAATGGGATGGAAAGCAGATGTGGTGACATGGGGGGCTCTGTTGTCTTCTTGTAAGAATCATGGAAATATTGAGCTTGCAGAAAGAGTGGTGAAAGAAATTCTAGTTTTGGACCCTCGCAATCACGGGGTTTATGTTGTGTTGTCCAATATGTACGCAGATGCAGGGAGGTGGGATAATGTTTTGAGGCTGCGGAAGGTGATGAAGTTAGGAAATCTGAAGAAAACGCCCGGATGGAGCCTTGTTGATGGTGATAATTGAGCTTGTTTACACATCAAGTCACATACGACCCATTTCATTGGATTGCCAAGACAGGGATATTTAAGCTAGTTTCATGGTGGTGACTTGAGATATGACCTGAGAATTCCATAATCTTGCAGTTCCCATTTCACCTATACCGGATTTTTTATCGAGTACCATCTGAAATGTACAGATTCACCTATACCAGATTTGGTAGTCAATATTTTTATCTGCCATTAAAACCAGGAGTAAAAATACTCGAGCCTATCTCCATACACATCTTTCCCATGTCGGCCATGTTCAGAAATTATGATATTTTCTTTTTCAGACTCACGTGCGTCTGTAGTTCGTATCAAGTACTCTCCAATTGGCATAAATATTATGTCTGTGAAACCCACCTGCTTTACCAAATCCACGGGCTTGCTTCCCATTCTTTGCTGCAGCGTTGGGCTTGTTAAATATATCCCAAGTCGAAACTCCAGAGCAGCGTTTCCACATATATCCGCACCTAGCATTTCTATCTCTAGAGTCAATGCTATGTCGCTTTCTCCATCGTCTGAAATCAGAATGCCATTGGGCCATACCTCCTACCAGTTCTCTTCATTGCTCTTGCATCTGCAGGTAACTTCTGCTTTTTAATTCCCATTAAATTTTCCTAGTTTCCAATCAAGAATCAACAAGAAAAACTGATATTTTTGTTTGACTGGCTGTAGCTGCTAATATGCAGAAATCCGGATTTTGAATCGCCCCAACAATCTTGCCACGAAATTCCAATTCCCTGTTTGAACTGTTGATAGCAGGCAACAATACGATTCCAGGATGGACATTTGATGGCACAGTCTGATATGTAGTGGCCGGTCCGACCATAGAATTGCCAGGCAATGGACATGCCAAACAGCTCGGTCAAGATGGAAAAATCAACCAAACATTCATTGCCAATACCAGCACCATGAACTACATACTTTCACCCTTGCTCCGGGTGATCAGAACTGTTCATCCAGTGCCGACATCCTAGTCTCGGCACGATAGTAGAGGAGCCTTCTCTTTGAAGCAGCATTATGGGAAGGAAGCATGGGAAAGCTATGGTCACTACTTGGGAAGCTGGGGGGACGGGGAGCAGATCAACCTAATGATTCAAAGCCAAACTTCACAATCCGACCCTAATTCCACATGTTGGCCCATAATGGATGCACTGCTTCTAAAAGGTGTTGCAAATCTCGATCAAGGCAATGGTAGTTAGATATAAAACTGGCTTTTTTAGTAAATTTTGGCAAAGATAAGGGTGTAGTTCTCTAGGACTGATGGTGATTAAAATTTTTGTTTGCAAATGGTTATCAGGGAACCTGCTGCCTAATGGAGGATTCAAGTAGGGACCCAATTTCCTCAGCAACTCAACTAAGGGAGTTTTGCTTGATCCAGTGTCAAGTCCGGTTCAATCTGCCATAAAACAATGGGCTGTTCTAGGGATAATCAAATATATAGACTCCAAACACTGCTTCGTCCCTGAATGAAATGCTGCGATTGAGCTTGTCTCAGGGGTTTCAAGTGGCATACAGCCTGCAAGCACACTCACAGAGGGTTCCGCTTATCATTTAGATTTCACACTTGGAGATGCTAATGAGTCGTGCACCAGAACTTTCATCATAGGAGCTCAAGCTGGATCGATAGTTCAGAATTTCACTCTCCAGAGCACAGGGACTGGATCAGCGAAGAACTTCTCTATGACATACGCAGCAGATTCAAGTGGAACTCCAATAAGCTTTCTCAGCTATACCACTAGCCAGACAAAAGATGGTGTTTTTTGTGCTCCCGTGGTTGACAATGTGATATTGCGAACTTCATCCGGACCAAACCCAGAAATACCCAGTACGGTTATATTGTGCTGCCTACTTTTCTTGGTAGTCATTCTACAGTTCAATATGTGATGATCTTTTGAACCCATATTTTTCACGGTGATGAAACCTTACAATTGTTTGAGAAGTTAGGTAGAAAATAATTCCTGTGGTCTTTCCTTCTTAACACTCTGAGTGCTGCTTGAGTGTGTTTCTTCTCCATTTTCTTTACTAGGCAATTGAGTTTTTATGTTCATCCCAACTTATAAGGAGATAAGTGCATGGGGTGTTGGGGAATGAGAAATGTAGTAAGGAGATTAGAGAACATTACTTTGGAAAACATTACGGAAATGGAAACCATAGCTGCTTTTGGTATTCTTATTTTCAAACTGCATAGGCAAGGTAGGAATAAAACATGTGTCCCGGGCCTGAAGCTACCCATACAAATAAAGCAGAAACATGTTAAATATTCCATCCCCAGTGTCAGTGATAAGACTCAACCAGAAGATAAATAAGGGAAAGCATTTTTGTTTCTTTTTTCAGAATATTGCAGTACATATATGCAGTATTAGTATGAAGAGAGCAGCTCTTAAGTGTGACACAAAGATACATTATCAATGATAAAATGGCAGTAAAAAATTTTACTGTGCTCAATATGGAAGACTTGTAGCAAGCAAAATGGTTCCTGTATGTGTCAGCTAACCTTACCCTTTAGACCCTTTGCAGTATAAGCAATAACAGTTACATCAAGACCCTAAGCAAATTAACTGTTTGCGGAATTTATTTTATTTTTATTTTCATTTTTTAAAAAAGAAATACTAAATCAGGTTTCCACAGGAATAACAAAAAATCAGTAATATGTGAAAAAGGTATTCCATAAGAAAAGAATATAAAAAAAGAGGTGCTTGGGTCAACTCTCAATATATAGAAAGGATATTTAACTAGACAAGAACTATTTATGTTTTTTCAACTTCAAAGATATACAGACACAACTTCTGAGATACATGTGAAATTATTTCAAACAGTGCTTATAACAACATGATTCTACAGGGACAGTGTAGGTAGGGCAATGCCTTCTAAGACTGTATTTTTGTACTCACCCAAGATTTACCCATAAATGTTTTTTATCTTGTATATTTACAGTGGTTGGATAAACCAAAACTTTATGTTGGACTTGATTTTCATATAGGCCGTCTTCATCTCTGGTCATCTTCAGTGTCTTCCAGCAACTGTTTGATACACAAAACAGAAAGGCAACAAAGCATGAACATAATGAGAGAACTTTAATGAGGATCAACAAGGATATTTAACCAACAAAACACCAGTATACTTGGGGTGCATGCATAGAATATTGGGATGTGGTGTTTAATAATTATTATGTACTCTGATAAATTTCTGAGGTTTAACTATATATCACATGAACTGGTTTATATATTACCAAGCTATGACCTATGCAAAACCTCTGCATAAATTTCATATGAAATAGTTTCAATGGTAAAAGGTTCCAGAAGACGAGAAGTTTGAAAAACTAACCAGGGCAACAAAACTTATTCATGTTGTTTAAAACTGTGAACTCTATCCACAAAGCACCGCTAAACCTTCCGTACAGAATTTATTTGTGCTGCACGGTTCAAAAGGGATCTGTAATTTTCACTCCTTGCCCATTCATCAATCTCACGAGCGCGTAGAACAGGCAGAGGATGTGAAAGCTGTCTTGTTTGAGCATTCCTGGGTGGCATCAATAATTAGACATCCATGAGAGCATTAACAATTGAAGTTTCCCCGATCTTTGCATGGTGCTTCTTACCTAATATACCACCCTAGTGGGCTTGAAGCAGCTTTTTCATAAGAGCGAGCCTGCTCCAAGAATGCATCTACATTTAATTGGTCAGCCAAAGATGGGCAGCCTCCAGCTAGTTTCATTAGGACGGAGATGACCACCTCTTGTGGGAGCATCAAACAAAAAAGGAAAGGTTATCAAACAAATTGATGCAAAACAGATTAATTTGAATTCTGTTTGGCTTAAAGATACTGATCTCACATACATTAGGATCTTGGGCAACAAGAAGGGCTGCACGATCACAAGTTAGCTCTGCTGCTCGGAGCCAACGAAATAGCTGTTCTTCTAATCGCTGAGCAATCAACCCACCAACCCCTGCAAACAATCAGATGAATATTAACAAACTCATATCCATATCTGCTAATTAAAAACAAAGTCCAGACTATATCTGACACATATATGCAGTAGCAACTATATATAAAGGGAGTATCAGAAAATCTGACCATATGCAGGATTTGTGCTCACTACCTACTTATTTTGAAAACTGTGAACACATTTGAAGTTTCTAAATGACTAAAAACAAAAGGAAAAGGGAACTAGTTTCTGAATGTCATTCAAACTATAATGGTCATTGCATCTGAAGGCCAGACTGGTTAAATAACTAGTCACTAATGCATACCCCCATGAATGGCACACCAGATTGTATTATGAACCCGACTGCTAATCAATCCTATTGTTTATGCATATAACAAGAAAACTTTCGATTATCATTAATCAACTTAAACAGGACTGGAATGAAGTCATAACATCTTTTTTGAAGTGCTAATGAATTTAACAATTGGAACTGGAAAAGTTTAATTTCTCAAATTGCATAATTTGACTAATGAAATCCATAATTTTAGCCATGAGATCTCTTTTAAAAGATGGTCCAGTCAAAGATAATCTTTTGGGAAAGTTCCAAAATTATGGATCCAGGCTTCCATTTCTATTTCAAGTAATCCCATATATTTTCCCAAATACCTCTCAGATTTACTTGAACTGAACGTAATAAAACACCTACCAGGTAATGAATAGGCCCCAAGAGTGAGAATGTTTGCAAAAGTAAGCCATACACCATGGTCACATTTCAGGTGACCCAACTCGTGAGCCAAAACAGCCTATTTATGAATTAAACAACAGGAGTTAATAACATTCCATGGTAACAAAGTAGCATTCCTCCTAAGTCTTCATTGGTGCATAAAACACATAAAATTGGGAGAGTTCAGTTCTAGTAGAAAAAATTAGGCATAATAAAATTTTTGGGCACTGACAAAATTCAAGATAAAAAGTAAAGATTTTAGAACATGGGGTAGCAATAATAATGGACATGTGTGTTAATAACAAAGACCTGCAACTCCCTTCGTGTCAGAAGCTCCACAAGGCTCGTATGAACAACAACAAATGGTTTTTTACCACTGATTGCCAAAGTATATGCATTTGGAGTAGGGCTCTGACGGATGTATAAATCAGGAGCATCAAGATTCAGTATTTCAGCAGCCTCAAGCATTAATTGATGAAGATCCGGAAGCTGTTACATGGTAATTTAAAAAAATTAACATAGCTTGAGGGGAATAGAGCAGAATTTCCAATATCAAAGAAGCATGCAGGAACTTGAACAACAAATATAACTAAAAAGCTACTACTGTCGTACATAGGTAAGTCCTATGACACAACAAAATGTTTCAATTAAATAAGAATAACAGTCATTGTATCAGAACACCCTTAAACTTTCATTTTTTGTTTTACATGGTTGTTCAATGGACAATCTAGAAATTGTAATCCTTAAGAATGGTACTATCTAGCCAATACACCAGACAATCCAATATTCAAGAAGGAAGAAAGACGGAAACCACCATGAGATACTTTTAGGATCCAAACACAATTCATTCCCCCTTGACATTTGACTTAAAAAGAATCGAGAGAGTTAACTGAACCAAATAACCTGATTTTTGGAAACAAGAACCGACGTTCCTATATTCTCCAGCAGCATGATCTGCTCTGTCACGGTTCCTGCAACAAAATAACATGTTCAGATGAACTCTGACCAAGAAATCTCACCATCGTTGGTATTAACCATAAATCAAGACCAAAATAAAATTATTCCTACAGAAACATTAGCTCAAAGTAGACTTTGGTTTCATTTGAGAACAACGAAAACAACAATTTTCAACTCAAATAGATGTTTTTGTTTTCTATGATGTCTCAAACCATGAAAAATCTAAGTTCCAACTTCTGGTTATTTCTTTTCAATGCTTTTCTCCGCATCCAAGCATACCATAAAGCAACTATCCAGAGAAATCTACGTCTTGTAGGTTTGAAATTCACCACTCCTAGCAGGTCATCCAAATTGATTAAGATACACTAAATTTCAATTACCTAATAGAGCCTTTCCGATTTCGTTTAACCCTGGAATCGCCCGCAAAATTAGCGTATTCTGTATAGAATAAATAAAAATTGTGAAAATCAGTTTAAATTCAGATGATCACTAATCTGCTTCGGGTGATTAAAAGAAATCTTTCTGAAAAAACTTCCAAAAAAAGAAAAAGAGAAGGCGTTGATAAGATAATAGTTGAAAAGTAGTAGTTTAGAGTGAAGTCAATCACCTGCTTATCGAGAGGGTGTCTGAAGTCATCAGCATCGAGATCGCGAAAGACAACCGATGCGGCTCTGCAGACAGAAACCCTAACTCTCCGCGTCTTCTTCAACGGTCGGAATTCGAGAGAGAAAGAACCGAACCTCGACTTCTTGGCGCTGACCGAACCGAAGAAGACAGCGGAAGGAAGAGGAACGGAGGCCATTGAAGCGGAGGACGTAGGGAGAGTCGGCGAGGCGTACGGTAGCGTCAGAAATCTGTTAACCGGAAAAACGCTCGCTGGGATGCTCAATGCGCATGCTGAGTGCATGGCCAATCTGCGTCCAGAGCTCCTTGCGTTTGTGTCCACAGCCGTACATATGGTGGTGGCTGGCCGGCATTTCGTTGTCCGATTCGACTTCGATATATTCAGATGGGCCTCGTCTTATGGGCCCAAACAGAATTTGGGCTTTTAGGAATTGGACTATGAAAAAAATCTGATTCATTATCGTTTTAGGAAGCTATACGAGGTTATGTCACTCGTATGCCGGACGAGGATTACGATTGGCGTTTTGCATCGGCGATGAAGAACGGGGTACTGTTCAACGGCCTAATAAACGACGTCGTTTGAGGCAAGGAACCTGCTTTTGACCCCACGGAGACTCCATTCTGATAAAACCTCCAAGGAGTTGCGTTCTTTTCCCCTAGAAAGGACACCGTAAGTTTGATTAGGTCACTGCAAATCTTCCTCGTCTTTGGCTTGTTTCTCTGATATCATATGTGAGTCATCTCCTCACTTCCGTCAATATCATCTCAATTTCCTTTCCTTTTTCGCTGATTTTCTTTTCTTATTCCACCTTTTGTTTCTTGTCTTTGATCATTGTGTAAAAAAAAGGAGGCCTTCGGTGAATCGTCCTCCGACCCCAGATGCGAGGCTTGATCAAGAACAAGGGCCATCGGTTGTAGAAATCATCAACATCAAAGTATGTTTATTCTTCTTTCTTTTTTCTTTTTTTTTTCTCTTTTTTTTTGCCTTGCTTCAATTGCTCCTAAATCTCAAGTGACTTAGCAATCAAGCTGCTTCCGTTTGTATCTAACTGTTCGTTTCCTGTGTTATAAATTCTACATCTTGTTTGGGTTTTTGAGAAGGAAAAGTTGCAGAAAATTTTGCTTAAAGAAGAAATTCATTGTAAATAGAACTCTAGGATTCAAGCTTTTTCCATAGGGTGGACCGTGGGAGAAGGAACAAGAAGTTCATTAAAAGTTAAGAAGGTGAAGAAGGGTTAACCTTGGATGATAAAGAGACCTTCACAGAGGACTTTTTGAGTATTTTTGGAGGTTGTCTGAGCGTCCTTACTTGGATTCCTGGGGCTTGGAACCCCTAGATTGGTCTTCTATCGAGGCAAGAGTGCTCTAGAGCTAGAGAGAGCCTTCTCAGAAGAGGAAGTTCTGTAGCCTATCAAGCAATTGGGTAAAGAAAAAGGCCCAGGTGTGGATGGTTTTACGTCGGCTCTTTTTCAAGAATGTTGGCTCACTATCAAGGAGGATGTTTTGAGAATGCTTGATGGGGTGGTTAGACGGAGCATGAACGCTCTTTAATCCCTGAACTAGCCCGGGCAAAAGCAGTATCAGACTTTAGATCCATTAGTTCGGTGATCTGTCTCTACAAACTTTTCTCTAGTGGATTTTATTGATTGGCTAGGTGGTTAGGGTTGGGAAGTATTTTTGTGTCCTCATCTTGCTTTTTTTCGTTTCTGATGTATTTTGTTTGATATGACCATACACTGCCCGTGTATAGGTGCCTATTGTATATCATTTATGATTATCAATATAAAAAAAAACAAACTTTTTGCAATCGTTCTGCCAAGGTGGCTAAGGATGGTATTAAGTATTAAAGGAAACTAAGCATGCCACTCAGGACGCATTTGTTCAAGGAAGACAGACTTTAGATGCAATGTTGATTGCCAATCAGGTGGTGAATGAGAGGAGGAGAAAGGGCTATGTATAGTGGTTTCAGAATAGATTTTGAGAAAACAAATGATTGCATGGATTGGGATTTCACAGATTTTCTATGGGACAGGAATGGGTTTGATGAAGTCTGGAGAAAGCGGACAAAGGGTTACTTATCTTTTGGTTCCTTTGCTATTCTTTTTAATGACAGATCTGAAGGATTGATGAAGTCTTAAGAAGGGTTAAGACAAGTAGATCCTCCCATCTCTTTCTTGTTCACTTTGGTAGCTGACTCTTTCAGTAGGTTGGTGAGCCGAAAAGTGGATTGGTGTTTTAATGGGTTTTAGAGTAGCTAGGAAAGAAGAGCCTTTTGTAGTTTGCTTCCTTTTGAGTTGTGCAATGAAATTAAAGTACCTTAATCTACTTCTTCATGTGTTTGAGAGGTATCATTCTTGAATTGTCTGATGGTTAGGACTTTGTGATAAAAGTTATTTGGTTTAGCTCGTATAGATTGGGTCTCCTCCAAAGGGATCTCAAAACTGATGAGGATTTTCATTCGGAAGCGTTGGCCTGGAAATTTGGCTAGCTTATGGATTCTTTGGCTGGAAAGAAACGTGAAGATTTTTTAGGGCACAAGGATAAAGTTAGAAGGTCTTTGGGATTCTATATATTTTTTGGCTTTGTTTTGTGTGTTTTTTCCCATGGTTTAAATGAATTCCTATCTATTATTCAATTGGATTGGATGGCAATATGCTTGCTGATACTCTCATAATTCTTGCCTCTTCATGAGGTACTTTGTTTGGAGACTCGGTCTTTTTTGTACATTGTATGATCACTCTTTGTTGTATCTTCTTTTTATTTTTCCACTAATGCAATGCTCTTTTTCTTATTGGACAAAACAAAAAGTTCCTCATTTACCTTTTGCGGGCTTCTAAGGAAAAGTAACATTTGTGTTTACCCCCATAAAGCTCTGAGGCACTTGCTAAAAGTGGTTGGTAGTTGGGGATTTTGGACGTTGTATTCCTCTTTAAAAGTGTTGATGACTTTTTCTTCCTAGATTTTGAGTATTCATCTGTTGGTTATCTATATTCTTGCAGTTGATTGAGAGTGGCGAAAAAGAGAGATTGATGGAGCTTTTGAGGGAAAGGCTCATAGAGTGTGGATGGAAAGATGAAATGAAAGCTCTTTGCAGGTGTACCACCCTCTTCAAGTTATCTGTGTTTACTAAATACAATTTTCGTTTCTTCCTACTGCTTCAAGAGGGAGATGTCTATGGATGAATGATTTAACCATTTAGGTATGTAGAGACTGCATTAAATGGAGAAAAGGCTAGTTTATGAAGAAGGTTCTGATTTTGCTCACAGAAAGATAGTAACTTCAGCAAAGAAGAGAATATACTAGCTATGAATGCGTAGAATGCTCATATACAAAATTAGGGCATTTTAATTTATTTATTTACATGTGGTATTGTTAAAATGTGTGTTAACTGGCATTGCCAATGATAGGGCATTTGTGAAAAAGAAAGGGAGGAATAACGTTACTGTGGATGACCTTGTACACGTGATTATGCCAAAGGGCAGGGGTAAGAACTCTTTCTTTCCCATTCCTATACTGTTTATGTGGCAACTACTTTTTTCATTTTGTGTTGAATATTAATTATGTTTAAAGCAAGCACCTTGGGTTTCTTGCATTCTTGGGTAAGAACTAGTTCTTTCCCATTCCTCTGTTAACAGCTCACAGCAACATTGTATGGCACCCAAAAAAATTAAACATGCCATGCTAAACCTTTGACCTCTTTTGCAGAGGTCGACATTTGAACTTGAAAGCTATTAATTCTTTTATAGTCCAATTAAATCTTGAACTTTCCTTTGTGTTCCAGGGGTATTCTGGTGAGAAGGTTTGGCCTCCTATCTCGTGCTTTTTCACTATGTTGCTTGTTGAAATAATTGGGTCCACGCTGCTGTCATTTTGCATACCTAACATTTGGATGAATAATCGTAATTAACAAGTCTAATATTGTGTGACACAAGAGGAAGAATCAATAAACTATCCAAGTCTTCCCCTTAATGATATAGGAATCTAATGTCAATACAGGAAAAGACCATGAAATTTGGTGGATTTGGCTTTGGGTGGCAGCTGGCCATTTTGTCATGTGGTCTAGTTGGTCAACATATGTTTGATTGCAATTTTGTTTCTTCGTTGTGTGGTTACAAGTCATTTACACTGCCTTTCAATTTTCCACTCTTGCAAGTTATACTTATCTACTCGTTGCCCCTGCAGCTTCAATTCCTGATTCAGTGAAGGCAGAACTGTTACAGAGAATCCGAACTTTTCTTGTTTCAGCTGCTGTCTGAGACACCTTTCATGCTAAGGCGGCTAAAGGGACGTTGTAGGGAGTCATAATCCTGTTGTTTAAGCTAGTCTGTTGGGAGGTATTGCATAAGTTGTCTTCCTCGAGGATGAACCAAACTTCAAATATGGTCAAGATGTCTCCGAGGGATTGAAATGTTGCATCCCAGAAGGTTGAGCGTGCTTTGAAGTTCATTGCAAGCTAGTCAAGGAGTTTGGAAAACCAGTTGCTTTGTACCTGTCTTCATTCGGAATTCCATTCAATAACCAGTTATTTCCTTATTTTGTACTTTATCTTATTTAAGTTGCAAGATTCATACCAAAGAGCTGAGCAGAGTACTGTAATCCAACCCAACTCTGGCCATAATGATCAAATTATGTTATTCAGAAGGCTAAAATGATTCAAGTTGTAATCTTCTATTTTTCCGTCAAGTATCAGCTTTTAAGTGATTTCTGAATTGCTAAGTGGTGATAGAAGGACAATGATTTGTGAAAACCATAGATCAAAATCAACACACGATGACAATGAGAGATTGCTCAAGTATGACGCATGATAAGAACACATAGGCCCTACAAATTTTCAGGACCCTTTCTTAACATTACATATAGCTGTTGTCTGTCTCTTTTCTCATCTTGGGAGGTATTTTTAAGAAGAAAAGACTTACAACATGTAGCGACATAGGGAATAACTTGGTAAGATACTGGCGTACTTATTTAGCTAGTTCACACAACTTTTTCCTATTTTCCTCGGGGCATCTCCAGTAGCACATTTCAGGTTCACAGATCCACTGGATTTGCCTCCCAAGCTTACGCTCTACGGAAAATCTGTGAGAAGCACACAGCTGACACACACCACAGTGCCTACTACATCAGCATGTTACATTCGATGCTTGTTTATATTGCATTGGCATTCTATTGGCGGCCTGCTTGTTCGCATAGGTCTAACAAGTCCAGAGTCTACAGAATCACCAATGCGGCTCACTGTCAGTTACTAAGAAACTAAACATTAAAAACACTAATCATAGAACGGTAAAAACTGAAATGAACCACATACCTCTGGAACTGAAAGTTCAAGGCGGAACTTGGGTCCATCATAGTGATGCAGGACAGGCCTGAATGAATCCTCCTCCAATGGTTTGCATAGGTTCCTAACGCAGATCCTTACCTGTTTATTGTGAGAGAGTTAGGATTCCTGAGAATGATAATCGAAATGAAAAGTTCCACTTCGTCAACAATATTTTACCTGAGCAGGAAACCTTGATTCCCCTTTGCATTTCTTGTCTTCCCATGCAGTGGGGTCAATGTTAGAGCCCCCGAAACTGGCTGCCTGTAAAAGAAAACAAGTTATAGAATCATAAGAATACAAATAATAATAAGAATTAACATTTTTTCATGCTAAAAACTAACCATAAATTTATAAAACTTTAATATTTTATGAAATACACTCAACTGATTCGGATGAAGTCCTCTTGCCCATTCACTTTCTAGATGTACCAAAATCTTTATTTTGATAGGTAATCCTAGATCTATTGACAAAGCACTTTTCAAAACAGCTAAAGGAAAAAAAAAACATCTCTTCCAGAAGATTTAATCAGTCAACTGGCACGGTCCTTCACAAATTTGTTAACTATGGTAGACATTTTAAAATGACAAAATCTTAAGTACCGAATTCATAAGATGCAAGAGAAGAAATTCACTCGACTCTGGTTCAACAAAACGAGGGTTTCCATAAGCAAGTTAATTAAACAC
>LLYR01072464.1:13331-25218 GCA_002878655.1 Cissus quadrangularis
AATGACATAACAAGATTTTTTTTATTTTTTTTTTCTCATACCCATTAGGCTTAACCAATGAAACTAAGTCTTTTTTACTGAATTTGCATGATCGAAACGCAATACAAGTGCCCCCATTTTTATTACCTAATTTATCCTCACCCTTTATTCAATTTTCTCAACTATTTTTCTTGAAAGAGAAAATATAACATGTTCACAAATGAAAAACAATCAAGACATGATTTACACAGAAAAATAATACTACTTTGCATTTTGAAAGAAAGTACATAAAACATCCTCACAAGAGCAGCATCATTGAGGAAGTCATGCTTCCTGAAAAATTCACCAGCTCTGCAAATCAGGAACAAGTTTCAGGCACATAACACAGTCCAGATCCTCTTTAGCTGCCTTGGACTGGTGAGGCAACAGAAGGCACAACCAAGAGCAGAGTTCTTCGGTTTCGAATTTTGTTGTTTGGGGGAGATCAAGCGATGAGTAAGTAGTAAGCAATCAGAGGATGTTGTCTAACTAATTTTTTTTGGTTCCTGAGTTGAATCTCAGATTTGACCCTTTTATCGGAAACGAAACCAGTTAATCAAAGGTGGTAGAAGTAGGTACTACATGTTCAAGAAAAGTGAGAAATCCCCAAGTCCTGATGGAATGGGCGAAAAGTTTACACGGTTATAAAATTAAATCCCAGATTCAACTTTTCCTGATGATGTATCAGGACCCTTGTTGATTGCTGCGCCTGACGGGTTTTGTTTTCCGGGAAAATTGCTCCAAGCAGGCCTGTGAGAAGCTTATTCCTTGCAAGCATCACTGCTAGAGAATGTCATCAATCCAACTAAAAATCTCTTCCTTTGTATTGCGTTTCCTGTCAAGAAAATAAAACCCTTCTGCTCCAGTTATTTGGCAAAATAATCAGATCCCAAGCCATCAAATTACAGACATATACTCAGGCGTACAGGGTTAGAACACTTGGTAAATTGTACCTGACCAACAATTCCGCCCGTTTGAAAAAAGTGAAACCCTTTTGATGCGGAATTAGTAATCAATTCTGTTTTCAAAACAAAGAAAACAATTTCCAAAAGTTCATAATAAAGTAAGATTGTTTTTCTCCGTTCTCAGTTCCTAAAAAAGATCTCTCTACTCTGAAAATAAATTTCGAAATTTCTAAAGCAAGTCTTAAAATATACTGTGGAACAGTCACCTAACGCATTGGGAATAATTAAAACATGAAAAATGACTTCCATGCATGCCAATGAAAAGTATGAATATCAAGTTCCTGACAATAAATCCAATATAATTTACAAGATACTATAAAATTTTCTTACAGGGGGGTAGCCTGGCATGTACAGGACCTGCCTTGGGTGTCCAAGAAACATCTGCTGCCCATACTGCAATATGACAATTTTGATTAGTTAATATCCCGACTACCCATCTAATCTTTGAAACAATTTCAATAAGAGAAATTATAGGGTCTCTCCAGGAAAGCAAGAATTACTCACTTGAGGTCCATTTGGATGGAAATAAGGTTGTGGCGATTGAATTGGGGCAGCCTGCGGATTGAATATAACAGGCTGGTGTCCAGCAAATGAGTGTCCAATCTGCAAACATCATGACAATTCAGCAACAGATTCAGATTCAGCTGATGACAGAGCATAAAAACAAAAGTGTCTACTGCCAACCATAGTAATGTCATACAGCACAATATAAGTAAAAACCAAGATGAGAACATGCATCATCTACAGGAGGAAGTTTATAAAGGTGGCTCTTTATTAAAAATGCTTCAAATATGCAGTTCATTACAATGCCACTATGAAAAGGGGCAAATTTCTTCACAGGACAGCGATTGAGGGTATCGCCATCCACCCCAATGACAATTATTGTACACCATGTTCTTTACTTTCACGTAGGTAGATCTATCATAGAGTTACACTAACACATAAAGAGACATGCTTGAATACTTCACTCTAACAAATAGAACTCCCATGCAAGAGAGAGTTTTACAGAACCAAAATCAATTTGAAAAGAAATGATAATAAATAATATCCATCACATACTGCCATTATAAGTACAAGAAGATGGAAAATTAATGAACTTCACCAGAAAGTTTGATATTACAAAGTGGCAATCAAATGGGCAAATAGTTAAAAGGAAGAAATGTGAACATTTTCTTAACTTAAATTGCCATATGAACACAAGAAGACAAAAAACTAACAAGCCTCCCATGAAGGTTTGATATTAATAAAGCGGCAATCAAACAAATAAATGGTTAAATGGAAAGTGCAGCATCATTTTAACTTTCTAAATGTCACATCCAAAGGCTGAGCTAGCACTTGCATAGAAGATTGAGCTGAGGAAAACAAAAGGTGAGGACCAAAAATAATAAGTTGTCTTGATATACTTACCCCAACTCCCATAGGCACATGCATATGTTGGATGGCAGAAACATTTTGGAAATAGAATGACCCATCTGACACTGGGGATGGCGGCCTTACAGGTGTTTGAGATGGGATGAAACTCTTCGCATTTGGATTGAGTTTGAATTCCTGATAACAATATTACAGATCCCCCACAAAAAAGAAACTGAGATCAGCAAAAGAAGTTAATTAAACGAGTAAATAATGCAGTGTTTGTATAGATACCTACAAAAGCTGCATTTAGTTGGTTAAATCATAATAAAATGCACTTTGAGTTCAGTACTTATGAACTTCAAAGGAAAAGCACATCAAAGATAAAATATACCCCACCTTAGCATGGGGATTCAGTGCTGACTTTTCTGAAGATAATGAACCCATTGATGAGCTTGGTGACAAACCAGGACCAGTTGAACCTGGGGCAGCACCCACACGATCTGAAGTAGATGATGTTGAGCTACCAGGTTGTCCACGAGAGTTAACAGACTGTGTTTCTCCCTGTGGTCTCCCAGATAAAGGATCCTCTGAGACTTCAGTAGGGGAGCCTGTATTCTCTTGACTTTTTGATGAACCTCGAGATGGAGCATATGCAGTGGCATTAGGGGATAGTCCAACTTTATCAGATCCATCTTTCTTTGGATCCAGTGATAACTGTAAATCTGCATAAAAAATTCCCCCCCATAGCCAATAAAGTAAATTTAATATTTCAAGAGTAACAATCATCTAAATATTAGATACTAATTATGGAAATTTCTGCAAATTAACTAGCACCAATATTCATTTATTTAATAGTAACAAGCACCAATACTCATATTTTTGGACTAATCAGCACCAATTTGCACTCACTAAAAAAAATGTTCTATACTTGAAGTGAATTACAATACAACCAAAAACTTTTCTGTGAGCTTTACACCAAAGCTTTCTATCTGTCTTTTTCAGATCTCTCCTAGTCCTGTCTAGGAATTATATAATTTTTGGCATAAGATTTTCAAAGTACTCCAAAAATTTAGCAATTGAAGATCTCCTCGCTTGGAGGACTTCTGTTGATGAATACTAATTGAGGGAAACAAGTTTTATGTTAAGGATCAAAACAAAAATATCCAAATCTAATTTCTTTTTACTAACGTCAATTGCTTCCAAGGATAACTAGTTTTCCTTATATGTAAGTCTACAAAATTGACAGGACTTTCACCTTGCTACTAATCATTTGGAGCACTTAACAAACTTCTAATCTTATTTGATGAGTGAATAGAGAGGTTGGTAATTTGCTTTCTCATAATTATTGAGTTCCATTGTTGCCCATGTGATCTTGAGAGGGATTAGATAGGTGAAAACTTAGGACCAAATATTCAAAAAAAAGAAAGATAAAGCGACAGAGTTTTTGAGCACTAGTAAGAATCATAATATCAATATCAGTAGCAGTAACAAATCTAAAGAACCAAATGTATGTTGGTCCACTAAATGTACATATACAAATCCAAAAACAATAAAAATAGAGATAAAACAGAAACATAATAACAAATTCCAATAGTAATAATGATGATGATAAACAATAGTAAAAGCAATAACATTAATTACAAAAAGTTATAAGAATTCCAGTAATAAAAATAAAACTCCAACCAGTAGAAACAGCAGTGACAAGAGGAAGATTCTAGGGCAAAACACTTCATAAGCAAGGATTGGTGCCAGCACCAAGAAAAAAAAGTGATACTAAGCATGTGTAATGTGAAAACCTTTTAGGTGTTCAACTGTCTGCAATTTTTATCAATTGGTTCACAGGAACTTGCACATAATGGTAAAAAGTTCACTTACCCTTAGATTTTGAGGTTTGAGCTTCCTCCGACAACTGCATAAGGACAAAAAGAAACAATAACATTATCAGGAACCACTCATAAACTATCAAAGTAGAAGCAATCACACAGCAGCAATTTGACATTGTAAGTCGAATATATAACAGTCAAATTTTAACTCACTGTTTCCTTCTCCACAAACTCCTTAGAATGATTATTTTCCCCCTGCTGGTCACCGAACTGGTTTTCTTGAACCCTACATATTTCAGATGAGTTTTAAGAAATAAAGAAAATAATGTGTCACCTTCTTTTAGGAAGCTGTTCTCATGACAAGACAAATAATTTGTTCTCCCCTAGGGGAACAGCAAAATCAATATACAGGCAAAAATCATAAGAAACCTGCTCTGGCTGTCCAAAGCCAATTGACTAGCATGGTCATGAGAGCCAGAGTGGTACAAGTCCATGCCTGTACCAGACTGAGATGCTTGGGCTTCATCCTGCAGGTCAACAAAAGGAGAATAAAAACCAAAAGAAATGGATACTAAGGAATATCACCTAGTAGTTACACACCCTAAGAATGCACAACAGATGGGTCAGCAATGCCAATATCATCTCTTTGGTTGATTTAAGGAATAAATAACAAAAGATAAGAAATATGGCAAAAAGTACTAAGAACCTACAACTGAAGAGATGCATGACTGAATAAAATTTATCGACAAAAAACTAAAACTAAAATAAAAGGAGTTAGGTCTATTAATCAGGTCCTATTGAAACAGGCTGAGGTTAACTGAAGTAGAACCAAAATAGAAATCTATAGTCCAGACTTCATCTCACATTAGATGGGCATGGCCTATCTTATCAGATAAGGTTTGAAAAAGTTAGCATAGGACAAAACTCAAATGACAAAACGGAACTGAGTGGAATCTGATCAAAACAAGAACATGCAACTAGTCAGGATGTCTTCTGTAAGAAAAACTAAATGTTTTAAGGAACTACCACGGATGAAGAACTTGATGACACTTGAGCAACATCACTGCTTTTCCCAGTGATCAAATCTGCAAAGGGCATGCCAATACCCGAACTGGAGGAACCTCCAAAAGTTTCATCATTGTGTGAATCCAACACTCCATCCTCATTGTCTTCACCAATATCAACCCCCCTAAGAACTGAAGAATATCGCATCTCCTCATCTATGTCAAACTTGCTAGGAAGGTGAAGGCCTCTTTCCTGCCATAAACATGAAAAAGATAAGAAATTTAAAGAGATAAATAAAAACTATTTATGAGATGGTATCCATAAAAAAAAAAAAGGGAGAGAAAGAGCTGCTTGAAACTAATACCAAGAGAATCTCACCTCAGCTAAGTGAAGATCATGGGTTTCTTCGCCCTCAATTTCTCTTGCTATTCTTAAAGCTTCCTTCTCCAGCTCTCTCATTTGAGGACCTCTGTCAAGTTTTGTTGTATAAAGCTCCTCATCAAAGGTGCTGTTTACTCCGAACAATGTTTTATTTGTTTCAAACTGATCCCAGCCCCTAATAGAAGAGAAAAAATATGAGTTAATATCAGCATCCAAATCCATATACCCAACAGACAGTTTAAAACCCAGGTTGAAATTAAATGACACTGAGGCTTAAAAATTATACTGTTAATATTGAGGATAACTCGAATATTTCCTGTCCCAACTATTGGGACAGCAATATGCAGCATCTTCGCCGTCCACTCAATTTATTTACTCTTTTTTTCCCAATAAATCAACCACCCATATATATTTTCTTGCTACACAATCCATGCTCCAGTTTTTTTCCGTTCTTTTATTTCACCGATCTTCACTGTGCATCCACCTTAAACAATATCACTGCTTTACTGTAGTAACATGTTTCATATTTCATATGACACAGACACAAGAAAAAATTAACTGGAAAATAGAGCACATTTATGCATTCCATATATTATTTAGAGAGAGAAATGCAAAACATATTTTTAATAGACCAACAGACATTGACAACTATAACAGAAATCATAGATTTAGAACAAGACAACAGCTGAAAGTTCAAAACATCAAACATAGTTCAGTAATAGAAACTATAAGAAGTTGAGATGTGTCTGTAGTTGTAGGCATGTGATCTACCACAACATTTCAAGATAAATATGGTGAAACCAAACCCCCACTCCAGAAGGGGGAAAAAGATAGTAGTAACAACCTATTCCAATGACCATCAAATATGCTTTCTAATTCAGGGCATTGGGGAACATCTTCATCAGGGACCCAGCGTTCTAGCTCTCTTTCCACCTCAACATGACGAGTTTGAGAAATGATGGAATCTAGCATAATTTCATGTTGTCTATCATGTTGGAGATCATTTGAGAACCCATCCCGGGTTACAGAGACATCCTGGTACAATTGAATAGTTCAATTAGATCACAATAATAAAAAATTAAGAGAATAATAGCAGCCATCCATCCTTGGAAGATGTAAATTTCTTATACTGTAGCCAAAACCATCATCAAATGAATCTGGACAGCAGACTACTGGTTAATTCCCATATACAAAATTTATGCCCATAAATTTGAGACTTTGATGGATTCAAATATATTTCAAGCAACTTTTTCTGGTTCTTACATAGGTCGAAAAAAGGCTAGAAGAACATCAAGAGATCTCTTGTTGGAGAGACTTTGATGAGAAACAAGTGCGCCTTGCAAGTGGTGAAGAGCAGCAGACAAGTAAAAGAGAAATGACAGATAGGCCCTTCTTTGTTTGTTTTAGTGTACCAGATAAGAAAGAAATAGAAAGATCATTTTTTCTTTTTCTTTTTCCTTTTTTTATAGTTAACAAGGAGATTATATTAAAAATAGGAAGTATACAAGATATATACAAAGCAATAAAAGCCAAAAGGGGCAGATACAAAAAAATAAGCACCCACAGCTCAAAAAGACCCTGATCAATTCACAAAATCTAACATCATAAACCTCTGCTCAATATACAAACTAACTTAATCCCATAGCAGAGGCCCCCAAAACAGAAAACTTGTAATTGTTGAGTCCAAACTGTCACAAATCTCTAAGAAGCTATGATTTCTCTCCCTTCATATGGACAAAAAAGACATGAAGGAGCAACTTTTCACGCGTTTTCCCTTTTGTGCCAACCACAGACACCCCCCACAAGATCTTCGACTTTGCGAAGACCAACAAGATAAAAAGAATACATTATTAGCTTTCCAACATAATGGTGCAGAATACTGTTGGAAAGGAATTGCAATTCTCTATTAAGACATTACTATTGATTTTAATTGCAGATAGCAGCTTTAAGTTTGTTTTTGTAGCTTGTACTGCTTAGTTTTGTCTAAGTTTCCTCTCCTTGTGTTCTCCATGTGAACATTAAGTGTGCTCCTTCATTTTTGGTTGGCACTTTAAATACATCTATTCCTAGTTCACAAAAGGAAGGTAGAAAATTTTAATTCAGAAGGATAGAATGAAGATGATTGATAGAGATATGCATTAATATAACAACCTTTGCTATTACTTGAACAAGTTCTCTAGCAGGTATAATTAAAGTCTTTGAAGGAGCTTTGCTGACAGATTCTGCAGTAGCCTTCTGTCCACGGACAGGGGCATCCTTTGTCAAACGAGCCATTTTCAAAACAATACCTGCAATTTATGGCAAAGTGAATGAAGAAAGTCTTAAAGATCAACTGGATGAAAAAAGTGGCTTTTAAAGCTCAAGGGAACCATCATAAAGTTTTCTACAAGAACCGTATAAAATTATGATACAAAGGAAATCTGTGAAATCACTTGAATCATACCAAAATCCTTGTCAGCATTTGTTGCATGAAATATTCCAGAAAATACAGACCCATTTTTGACCTGGACATCTACATGATGTCCAATAAGACACGTTGTCAAATATACCAATCGATCACGTGATGGGCCTTCATATCCTGCACCTTTACTGCCAGTAAATACACCTGCAAATATAACTGTTAGAATGAAAAAACCAACATGACACAAAGAAAAAGATCAGATTTTCACCTGCATTTGGTAACCTGCTGGGGTTTGATTTTCCAGACTGCAACTTGTTATCTTGCCTACTTCCCATTTCTCTTTCACCTCTTCGACGGCCAAATCCGTTAGCAAAAGATCTGGGCTGTGCAACTTGCTGTAGATTCATCCTCAGGAGATATATCTGATAAGAATGAAGTTTCAAATTATTGTCATCCAATGACAAAACATCAGATTACTTATTCAGAAAGCACAAGAAGTCAAATTATTGTCATCCAATGACAAGACAAGGAAGCATACAGTAATCATGTCACATAAAATGTTCAAAAAAATGGTCCATACAAAGCAAAGACAGAACAAACAGAATAAACACACATTTTAGGTTTTCAAAATGTAAATAAAGGAAAAAGGGGGAAAAGCCACATGAAACAAAAACTAAAATAGAAACAAGGAGTATACTGAAAAAGCAGAGAGGCATCCAACATCTATGCAGACTCACCATGAATCAAAATGATGGATAAAACCACCCAATTAAAACTAAAAGTTCATGCACTAATAGATTCATAACAAACCTTTTTCTTTTATTCAATACAAGGACAAACATTGCATAAGGGAAGAAAACCGTTTTTCTTTTCTTAAATACAAGGAAAAGTAAAATCATCCCTGGACCATGCAGCCCACCAAAAAGTTGACAAAAAATTGCATTACAACTTATTCATTGATCACATTCTACTTTTCAATATCATTTTTGTATTACATCAAATAAAATAAGCTTTTTATACTGAAAAATTATGTGTACATGTGTTTATCCAGTGAAGGTATGAGGCCTTTAAATCAATAGAATAGTATATAAACAATTTTAAGGAAAACAGTAAGTAGGGATCCGAAGAGTCAAATTACATCATATCATAAGAAAACATTGAATGATCAAATTTTAACAGGATCAAATTGACAAAATAGAACTTTAATACATATATTCATCATAATATCCCAAAAACTAAGCTTCTCCAATTTTTAGCCATACTTTTAAATTCCAAATTATAACTAGGCATATGTTCTGATCATATAATATATATACAAACAGACTTGTTTTTATGTTATGTTCAAAGTTCCAGCTTTTCAGGTTCATCAAGGAAATAGTTGGTAAAACTTTCTATTCACAAAGCACCATCATCTTCATTGTCAACGTCCAAACTATTAAAAATGAAAATTTCCCAACATTCATTGTGAAAATATAACTTATTTAACTTCCAATGCAACATCTGACAACAAGAATATAGCATTCCTTAAAAGATTATTTTACCCATCCCTCTTCCTTATGATCAATTTTCAACCTCTTGGTGCATTTTAAACAATTAATATGATAAATTCTGTTTAACAAATCAATTTGGGGTTTCTTAAGAGATATAAAATAGTTGTTAATATAATTTCAAAGTAATTAAATATGCATAATTGTATCATGATATAACATAAATCATGTATTTTACTAAACATTTTAAAATAAGATACAAATTGCAATAGTAGTCGATTGCCAATAAAACTTTATCATGTTTGTAAATTCTAACTACTATGACTGCTCATCTCCCATCAACCAATAAACCATAAGAATATAGGGGTATGGAAGCTCCTATCAACATCTAGTTTTTCGTGCCATCCAATCCCATGTTGTGTATTTCCAGCCTAGATCAGCATGTATTATGTTAAAAAGGCTTTTCTTTTAAGTAAATCAATATATATATATAAGGAGGAATTAACTACAAGGCACCTCAACAATTACATAACCCATCCACTCAAAAAAGGTAATGAAGAAAATCGTGACTCTGTAAGTACATACTTTGGCCCATACCCACAGGCTACAAGGCACCATTTTCTACGTTGACAAATCATTATTTTCAAAGACTGCTATTTCCTGCAATCCAAAAGCACATATAGTAGTTGCACTCCAAACTAACCCTACAAGTATTGCCCTTCAAAGCTCCAACCATCCTAGCATGCCCAACACACTGTCCAAGGCAAAACCAATGACACCCCAATAAGAGAAAGGAGAAAAGGCCAAAGGATCCTTTCTTTTTCCCACTAAAGCAAATGAGGTCCACCATCTCTTCATTTTTCAAATAAAGAGAACATCAATTTGTGAAGGTCCTCCCTCTCTTGATCAAATCAAACATTAGGATTCTACCTCACATCACTTCCCAAGCAAAAAAGGTGAACATTGGAGGGGCGCATGGGTGGGTTCCAAATAATTTTTGAAAATGAAATGGCCTCTCTTGGAACTAGTGTCTTAATTTGTCAACCTCAACCTCTGCTAGGTTGGTCCCCTCCCCTAGCAACAATTGTATTTTCCTTTTGTAAATTTCTCAAAACTTAAAACACAATCACTTGGAAGAGCCCCAGATTTTGATGAAGTCATCACTTCAAACGATCAAAACTTGCACATCAAAAGTGACCATCCTACCACAAAACATTTACCCTCCATGAATACGAGATTAAGTATTATCATTTTTGTATCTCACATTGCAAAGAATAATGCACCTTAATTCATTTGTTCTTCAGGTTAGCCTGCACATCCTTACTTTTTCCTCCCAACCCAAACCACGCACTTATTATTCAACACCCAAAAATAATCCTTCATCGCTTCCTAGGAACTGGGGGCTCCAAGATCCAAATTTCATCCACAAAATCCCAACCCTACTTCATTCAAACATAGTTCAACCCATCTTCCCATTCTTCTCCAACAAAACCTTGAATGACTTCCCTTACACCATAAACCAACAGCCTTGCTCTACACTAATCAAAGTTGATCAAAGAATAATGACTTACTTTAATCCAAAGCACTTTGTCAAGTTTACCATCATGTATGATGTCTCTCTTCTGAATGACAAATGCCAGGGGGCAAGATTGGAAAAGATACAATGTGACTTTCTATGGGGAGAGGTGATATAGCCACATCTAGTCATTGGGCTACAAAAGAGATGAGGGGAAATTACAGGGTCAGTGTCTGGAAATCCATTAAGGAATGGAATGGATATATGGTGCAGCAAAGCGCACTTGTGTGATCTTTTACACCAACGTCTCCCACTATTACCTAAAGAGAATGTGCGGGTGGCCGTAATATAGTCCCAAGATACTAGAGGGAGCTGTTGGAATTCTACATTTGGAAAGAAAATTAATGAATTGGAGTTGGATCCTGTACATAGTTTGTTTGAAAGGTTGCATAAGGAGATTGTCAATGTAAATAACGAGGACAATGTAGTATGGAAAATGTGCAGGAGTGTAAATTTTACAGTTAAATCACTGTACACTATGCTGGGAGGTGCAGCAGAAACTCCACCGCCATCCATTTGGAACTTGGAATCCTGCCAAGAGCTGCTTTTATTGGGCAGGGATCAGTGCAGAGCAAAATTCTCACTCTAAACAATGTTCAAATGAGAGATATGTCACTACCAAATAGATGTTACCTTTGTCAAAAAGAAGAGGAAATGATAGACAATCTACCCTTCCATTGCACGAAGGCTCAAATCCTATGGTTTTGTTGCTTTCTCTCTTTGGGATGTCCTAGGTTTTATCAGCATCAAGAAAAGAAACTTTGGGCATGGATGAAAAAGGTCCTCTTTGTTACGTTTTATAGGTTGGTTGGGAAATAGGCAAACTAGGGAAAGGTCTTTTCTGAAATTCCCTTTTCTTTTCTTTTCTTTTTTTTTTT
>LLYR01078323.1:7086-20844 GCA_002878655.1 Cissus quadrangularis
ACAGGGGAAACATTGAATAAAGGCAGTATGGACAAACGTCACAGCAAGTATAGCAAAGGACCAGCACAAAAACAACTTCAAAAATGCTAAGCTACCCATAATTCCTTTATAAATATTCATATCATTCTCACCCTTGATGCCTCACTCAAGTGGTAAAGGGTGTTGGTGTTATGTTAGAGGTCCCATTCAAGTCCTCTCAACAACATTACCCGTATATATGTGTGTGTGTGTATACATATATTCATATTGTTTTCATTTCCCATTAAAGAGGGAGAAAAAGTTAAGCTATCCACAAGGAAGGGTATCTAAAAAACTACAAATATGAGGCTCTCCATTTCCAATCATGCATGAAAATCACAATCATAGGGATTTAACATAAAACTCCTTCAAGCTGTGAAATAAGAACTCTTATTCAATGAAGATCATTCAGTTACACCCTCTCCATATGTACCAAAGCAAGCAAAGGGAAGTCATACGCCAAACAATACCTACTTTTGTCCACCCAGTTAAATTTCCACCAGATGAATAGATTTCTTAAGGAAGTTCAGAGCACCTTTTGAAGATGAAGATTGCTAAGAGAAATGATTGCAGCACTTTTTCCTTTCCAGAATGAATATCATCAACTGATTCTTCATTCAATTTACAAAGGTTGCAGCTGTTGACCATTGTTTATTTTGTCAGTACCCGTTGAAAAATGTCAATCCCCTCTTTGTTAAAATATCTACAATTTCTCCCAAGCACATGGAAAATAGAACTTGAACCTGGGGAAGCTTGGGATTCTCAAACATTTTCAACTACAAATACCCAATTACTCCAAGAAAATTAAAATTTGTTGCACAATTTGATTATGAAATAGGTCATCCTATCCTCTTTCAAAGGATAGATAACATCTAGAAACTAGGGCACTTGCACCATCTCCCAATCTTGGAAGTGCCTCCTAAATTGAACCAGTCAATGGTCTCAACAACCTCCTACCTACATATACAGATTGTAGGATTTTCTGGAAGCAGATATTTTTAGAAGTGCGTGAAATACATGCACCAACCCTTTTTGTGGGCATAATGCAAATATATGTAACTTAACTTCAAGGCTTGACGCACTTGATGATATACAGGGAGTACAACTTGGGGCAACCCAAAGCTTAAAAACAAAAGAGAAAGGAAGAGAAGCAAAAAATATCACTTTCTCTTAACCTATCCAATCAATAAAACTTACGATCAAGGACCAACTTTCTCTTCCCATCCAACCCAAGACCACCAATTAGGATAAAAGAATATTATCATCTAAAAAAAAGTCCACATTAAAAATACATGTCTAAAATAATCCCGCCCCAACCCACCCCACACCAATGTTAACCAAATAGATAGCTTAAGACTAAAGTCAACACATCCTTTTCTAATGCCTTTCCATAGGCTCATACAAAAAAAGTCCTTCACCCTTGAAGAAGTCTATATCCCCCCTCCATTCGCATTTTTATTGGACAATTTTCCACCACATGCTCTCCCACTCAAAAGCAAACATCCACAGTGTTTGCCTGAGAACGCCTAATTGTATTCTCAGAAAAATAGGTATTTAACTTTAATAAATAAATAAAATAAAAGGCAAGAACCATAAAATGAAAAAAAATGGGGAAACCTAGGTGAAATGGTATTCAAACCAGTATCAACTTTTAAGCCACAATTATTTGTAACAAGAAAATGGCATAACACAATTTAGTGAAGCTAACAAGTTTGCAAAAAAATACTTTTCAAATCACATCATAACATGATTATAGGATGAGGTAGTCGTAACAAAACATGCCTGCTAACAGATACATACCCAACAAGTATGTTTAGAAAAAAAGGAGGAAAACAATCCCTAGAAGTTGTTTTAGAGGAGCTTCAACAAATTAAGGATTGTTTTCCCCTGAAACAATTTCTTACTTTGTTTTGAATCGTAAAAATAATTAAATAAATGATCCATGACCATGACTTCACAAATTGGCACACAACGTACACAAGTGTCCACTTGAGTGGGACAATGCAACATGCGACTCATAAAAATTGATATCTTAAAATGCAATGATGAATCTTGAACAGTAAGTTAAGAGTTTACAGCTAGTCCAGTATTTATTCATCATTGAGTCCAACAATGTCAATTAAACATTGTAGTTCTAGTCCAGGATGTCCATCAATTATTTGTGAATATAAATAAAAAGAGTTCCTACAAGTTCATCGAACTGTTTATGATTATGGATCTAACAACACCCCAAGAAACAAACCCAGAGCCAGACAGGGAAAAAAACAGTAGCAAACAAACAAATACTGAACTTCAAAAATAGGATGAGGCGAAGTTAAAAGCAGGGATAACTACTTCTGTGCCTAACTACAAAGCATAGCAGCCATATAAAAGCATACCTCTTCCTTTACAGGAACACTCTCGACTGAGTTGTATTCTAGTGTTGATGAAACGATGTCAGTTTTAAGAGAAATTTCAGACAGCATAGGAACCTGAAGCTCAGTCTTATCTTTACCTAGACTGCCTTCAACAGGACAATCATGTCTAGAAGCATCGAGAGGAAAAGATTCAGAATGATGATCAGCAGCCAATAAGGTGTCATTTGGCTTGTCAGCATTACTGTCCACTACATGGAAAATATCAGATGCAGGATCATGAGCAAGACTGTCCCTTGAATTCCCTTTATTGCTGCTACTCTGATTAATTTTGGGAAGCTTGGAACTTCTATCTTCATAATATTCCAATTGTTTGGCATCACTAGTGGATGTAAATCCTGCATATGGAACACCAAAAAGACCCAAAAACCAAAAACATACCAACAAAAGATCATGTATCAATGAACTGGTAATGAAAATTCCAACTGTTCGTCGCTAGTAGATGAAAGCCCTAGTAATGAAAATTTATGAACAACGACATGTGAATTTTACTATAACAGAATTCCACCATTGACATTCTCATTGAGGAAATATAAGACAGTAAACAAAACCAGGCAAAAGTCTATATTGTTATATTATATAGACAACATTAAGGAATCATACAAATTGGAAAATCCATAAACTAACCTGTTTTGGAATAATGTGAACTTCTCCTCTTTGCATCCTCAGTCCTAATCCTCTTCTTTCCACTGTGATCCTTCAAGGGGCCAAAATCTTCTTTCTTCTTCTTACTTGAATGAACCACAAATGGCCGGAGTAAGTTTCTCTCCTTCTTCATACCATTCTGGGTAGGCCTAATATTAGAACGCCCAGCTCCCCATGGCTTCAGCTCTTTTGTGGCTGGCTTTCTGTCAAACCTGCCTACCTCAGTCTGGCCACTCATATTAACCAACGCTGCTGGAGAGGCTAAAACAGCTTCCTTTGACAGTGAAAATAGAACACCAGCCCCTTTATCCACAGGATTTTCATTTTCTTCCTCAATTTTAACATCCACCTCTTCCTTCTCATCCCAGCATGGGAACTCTCTGTACTGGAAATTGAACTTCTTGGGCACATAACCAGTGCACTTCCACAGCTCCGGAGTAAATACGGAGGACAGACCTTCAAACAGGCCAGGTTCACCTCCTGGAAGGCCCTGAACATGCACCCTCTCCTCAATTGGTATATCTGTCCACAGCCTAAAAGGCCGCCTGCAAGAAATATTCGATCCATACGAACTCTCCATCCTCATTGTCTTAGTGGGCAGCTCAACCAATAATTGAGCAACCTCCGTCTCCTCGCTATCATTCCTATTGTTCTTGCTCTTGCATTTATCGCAAGCAAACAACTTCTCCCCCTTCACATAGCGCGAGCACCGGGTATGCACCCACACGCCACACTCATCGCAGTTCACCATCTCTTCCCCATCATCAAAATTCACACCACAGACACAATCCACCGTCCAAGAACCATCTACCCAGTCCTCGGGAGGATCCGAACTCGGAAGGCGCTGTGACCTTCCCTTCATAGCTTTCTAATACGTGCCCTTATCACAACAAAAAAAATAAAATAAAATAAAATAAAAACTAACAATCTTCTAATTTCCCTGCAGCACAAACCCTAGCCCTAATTATGATTCTCATACTCATCGACGCAATCGAGTGGTTCGATAATTTACCCGCCTATTGCTTCCCCTAAAATCCAGACCACCCAAAATTACATTAGAAAATCTATCTCATGGATTACAGTACCTCGATACCATAATTAAGAATCGATATTGACGGAATTCAGAGCCCGATCTCATGGATTTACACACGACGCTTCTAGTTCTCCGGACAAAC
Organism: Cissus quadrangularis; assembly: GCA_002878655.1. Taxonomy (NCBI): domain Eukaryota; kingdom Viridiplantae; phylum Streptophyta; class Magnoliopsida; order Vitales; family Vitaceae; genus Cissus; species Cissus quadrangularis. The sequence goes on from LLYR01078323.1 coordinate 11,339, forward strand.
CTGTTGCCTGTACGCTGAAGTGTTGGAGATGGTAAGAACGCTGAGGAAATCTGAAATTCTGAAAAGCAGAAAAGTTTCTTGAGATCTGTATCCCAAATGCTCGTAGCAATGGCTTCTCTCCAACGAAGGAGCGGAACCCAAAACGATATCAAAATTTGAGTTATCAACTGATTGGTGTCCATCTCCCTGTTGTTTTGTTTTGGGCCCGCGGCTTGCCTATCGAGGCCCATAAATGTCTAAGAGGGCCCACGGTCCATACGGTTCCCTTTGGAAAACCGTAAAACAGAGAGGAGCCCACCCAGAAATAAAAAATTTAAATTTAAAAATAGAATCCTTTTATTATCGTGATTTAGTGCATAAACTAAAACAACACCTTGCAAAACAAAAAATTATAAGACTTTTTAACTCTATTTAATAATAACTTTTTTCAGCTTTTAAAAGTTAAAAGTTTAATAATCAACTATTTTTTATATATTTTTTTCGCTATTTGAGTTTTTTTATTTTAAAAAAATTATTTTTTATATAGCTATTTTTATTACTTTTAATTATTTTAAATTTTTTTAAAATATTATGATATTTTAGTTATTTTTAATATAAAAATTTAAATCAACTTTTCATAAACAGTTACAAAAATTATTTTCAATTATCTTTTAATATTTTCTAAATGAAAATGTATAGTGCTTCCTATTTAAATTCTTATACGAAAGTATGATATGACTAAAACAAAATAAATTGTTACATTCAAGTGTAAATGATTTTGTGGGTGACATGAAATTGTAACAAAGGCAAAGTGACATATTTGCACCATTATGTATTATCGAGTTTTAAATTAATAATCATACTCGTAGCTAGACATTAAAATATGTTCATATTCGCATGTACCCCAATCTCTCAAATGAAGTGCCATAACCTTACGACATGTGCATGCTTCTCATGCTCAAATGAAGTGCACAACCTTACACCGCGTGTCCACGTTTATGCTTTTTATACTCATTGGATAAAAAATACTGTCATGAAAAAATATTATATTATTCGCATGTGCTAAAGTACGCATGTGTAAAAATATTGAGTGGCTTATACGGGGGCTAGGACAATTTCGACACATGTTTATACTTATAAATCATGATAAAATTGCAAACAATTCAAATTACAATGACAAATACCAATCAATTTACCTCTTTTTTGTACCTTCCTATTTTTGTTTGCAATGATTAGCAATCGAATGCTCATTATTATTGTTATAATTATTTTAATATCATAATTGACATTTTTCATATGATAAATCATATTTTCAACTTTCCTATTCGAGGTGAAGCACCCAATCAACTCCCACAATGTCCTTCCATCTCCATCATTTGAGTGAAATTTTAAGTTAATGTTTTTTTTTTCCATCACATTTGAGTTGTTTTTTGTTAGAAGAAAATTTATTTTAATTTGTTCGTTAATATATATATATATATACTTACCAGGGTCAATGATTACGACATGATTAACCCAGACATTTTGCGTAATTTTGAATTAACATCCGGGGCAATCAGACAGCACTCATTGAGAGTACCTCTTTGTGCTCATAGATACTCGCTTCAGATGCAAACCACATGGCGCCGCAGATGCCATCCGATCTTGACACTACCCTCAGAGTGACTAGTCCTTTGTGACGATCCTCGGTGTTTGTTCGGTCGCAGGAGTTGGTGAGCTGCATCATCACGCATGCCCGTTTGGACACATCATCCAATAGCCAGGCGCCACGTGTGTCTTTGTGAGGGGTGGTGGTGCGGTAGGGGGTGGGCCAGGCATGGCATCCATGGGACATGCCTCATAGAGGTCATACCCCAGGGCATACGGCCACCACATTGGTCGAACCCTGACCATCGCCTCTCATATGACGATGTGAAGTTGGTCACACACACTCGATCTGAAGAGCTCATTCGCTCTGTTGCCCAATCACTGAGAAATTAAAATAAAACCGGAAAAAAAAAAGTATGAACAAGAATCGTTGTAATTCTTTTATTTTATTTTCCCTTTTTGTTCAGTTGTGGTTAATTTTATGTTTTTGATTCCCTATTGTTTTCTCCGTAGAGATTTCGAAGCTTTTTTGGAATCCATTAATGGAGACGATTTAGAGTGGTGGCAGAGGTACGGGTAGGATTAGGAATGCATTGTGCGGTGCTTCATTCATTCTTTTGATTTTTTCTCTTGGCATTTGATTTTGATCGATGAATCGTGGAGTCAGGTTTTAAAGGAGTTGTTGAGATTCTATTTCTCTTTTTCCTGCTCGGGCCGGATTTGATCATGGCCGTTGTTGAGAATGGTGGAGTTGATCTGGGGATCAACGTTGGCTCCAGGAATAGGAGCTTTGACGCAGCGGCACCGGAGCAGAGTGTGAGCGGGGATCAAGATCAGCTGGTAAGGGCTCGGATGGGCGATCCCAGTTTGCGTCAAAACAACAACGGCAACGGTCCGATCATGAGGCCGCACGATCAGGACCTGTTCATGAAGGTGCAGCAGTTTCAGGAGAGGGGAGCTGCGCCCCCTGCCCACGTTAGCGCTCACAAGGCTCAGGTGGCGTCGGTTCAGCACAACCTTGACCGCTCGCAGAAGATCGGCGTTCAGAACATGCAGATGGGGCCGGTAGCTGTACAGCATCGCTCTAATGGTGATGATTTGCAGAGGAACGAGGATTCTGGTGTGGATATGAGGGAGTTGCAAGAGCTCTTCTCTAAGCTGAACCCCATGGCTGAAGAATTTGTTCCTCCATCGCTTGTTAACAATGGATTGAATAGCGGTTTTTACTCCAACGGACCTGAGATGCAGAACAATACAAGAAATGGGCAACTTAATGGTCGACGGGTATAACCTACCTTTGATTTATTATTTCTCTAAATACATGGTGATTGGAAAAATTGAAAGCCCTGAGAAATTAACCATTTTTAGCATTTCCCTTCATTTCTCACTTCTCAAGACATGGAAACTGTTCAAAAATCATCTTTTATCTTGGTGCGCTTTTGGTTCTGTGTAGAAGAAAAATAATTTCGGGCAAGGAAAACGGAGGATGAATAGTCGAACAAGTATGGCACAACGGGAAGATGTAATCCGGAGGACTGTGTATGTGTCTGACATCGATCAGCAGGTATATTACTGTTCTGTTTGCCGCTATTGTTCTCTTTTGACTGGTCATTTTAGGGCGCACCGAATGCTTGATCTAACTATTGGCAATCATGCCAACAGGTTACGGAAGAGAAGCTTGCAGCTCTATTTATAAATTGTGGGCAGGTATCAATTGTCTCATGCTGTTTTTGGTAGAGATTCTTTCATTCTTTTAATCAGAATTAGGTTACTAAAAAGGGATTTACATATGAAGGTTGTTGACTGCCGGGTATGTGGTGACCCTAATTCGGTTCTGCGTTTTGCATTTGTTGAGTTTACTGATGAAGGTAAGGTTAACTACTTACCTCGATTCTATATGATGCATGATTCTTAGGCTTTTGTGTAATTATCATGTTTATTTGAGGATTGGTATTTTTGTTATGCAGAAGGTGCACGGGCTGCTTTGAGCCTGGCAGGGACAATGCTTGGGTACTACCCTGTGAGGGTGCTTCCCTCTAAAACCGCCATTGCACCAGTTAACCCTACATTTTTGCCTAGGGTGAGAAACTTTGCCAGCATGATCATTTTCATTTTTCCCAAATTTGAAAATTGGAATCTTGGTGAAGTTTCTCTCCTAATAATATGATGTTGGTACTTTGGACTTCAGAATGAAGATGAACGAGAGATGTGTGCAAGAACAATTTACTGTACAAATATTGATAAGAAGGTACCCTTTTTTGGTTTCTTATGCGCTCTGATGTTGAACTAGGAAACTCTTTTTCTTTTCAAATCAATGCCATATTTGTTTGTTTAATGCAGGTCTCTCAAGCTGAAGTTAAACTCTTTTTTGAATCGGTCTGTGGAGAGGTTTGTAATTATGTTGGACATGAAATTTTTCTTAAGGTTTGGCTATTTTGGTTATAAATCATAATTTAAGAGAACTTTTGGTATGGCACAGGTTTATCGTTTGAGGCTGCTTGGAGACTATCATCACTCTACTCGCATTGCATTTGTTGAGTTTGTTATGGTAATTGGCTATTCCTCTTTATCTATTTGCTTTAAGATTATTGTTGATCTCTAAGACTGCATGCTGATGCTTTACTAGCTATGTAATTTTGCATTTTTGTATTGACAAGAGAGTTAATTTTTTTTGCTTCTCTCTTTAATTTGGTTGGCCTTCGTATGCTTTTCTGTACATTGTGTTTGCTGTTAAATGCCTCTTAGGTGCCTTTTCCTGAGACGTGTAATTCAATTTATATGTGTTTTCTTTGGAACTAGGTATATTACTAGTATACTATGCTAATGTTGCTAGTTCAAAGGGTAAAAACTACTTTGGATGGATGGTCAAAGGATTGTACAGGGGAGGATACTTGTTCAATAGTAAATTTTGTGATTGGTTGGGCTTTGTTGGGATGACTGTTTTTTGTTTGCCCCAATTTTTTGTTAGGTTTCATACGGTATATGTTATATGCTCCCCATGTGCTATACATTTTTTTGTGTCTCCTGTAAGATGTCTATATCTTTTACGAAATACACAATTTTAATTGTCAAAAAAATGAAAAAAATAATATTGGTGTTACCTTTTCATCATCTATAAGATAATAGCTTATTTAGTTACACTTGAGATTTGACTCAACAGTGAGGGATAAGAAGGCTTTGTAGGAGGTTCTAAGTTCAAGTTTCTATGAGGATAAAATGTTACCTATTAATAGAAAGAATAACTTGTTGCTATCAAAATTTTTACCATTTGCCTTTTCATTTTATATTGATATGGGAGGGGTTTATAATAAATTGATTCATGAGATACGGTGTGTTATTTATTTTGATAGGTGAAATAAACAAATATTAAAAGCACCCGAAGGGAGGTGTAGCACAATACATATGAATTATATAAAAATTTTGTACCGTATAGGTGAAGGTTAAGAAAGAAAAATCCCTACCATTACTTTAAGCTCAGTCAAATCTACAAAATCTAGCAGAAGGAAAACATGTTCTGTGTTCCTCCAGCTCACCCTATCTTAATTCACAAAAATGTACAAAAAAATTGAATCTGACTGCTTTGTTGGAATGCTTTACATCATTTAAAACCTGCATTGTTTTCTATCCAATAAGTCCACATCAATCACTAGGTACTGATTCTTGGTGTTCTTTTTCTTCAAATTCACCAAGAAAAAGTCATGCCAACACATCATGTTCCTTCTAATTGAAGAAAGCATCATCCACCCTATGCCACTCCAACAAGAGAATAAATTAGATGCTACACCCTTCTCACTTGGGAGCCATGCAAAAGCAAATGATCTATCATGTCCTCGTCTCTTTTGCACAAGTAACTCCTATTCAAGATAGTCCAACCCTCATTCTGAGCTGGTCAAGAGTTATAATTCTATCTAATGATGCGTCCTAGGCAAAGAAAATATGCCATGCTATATTGGCTGGTAAAGGCCCACAATATCCCTGGACATGGAAAAAAGAGATCCAACAGAAAAAAATTCAGCACGTCATCAATCTCTCAATTATTTAACTGCTTTAATACCTGTGGCCCTGTGGCCAAGGTTGAGGGCTTCAGTGTTGCTATCACGCGGGGTTTTGAGGGAGGTTCATTTTCAAGGTCTTAGTCTGGTATTGGATTTTTGATATGACGTTTCCCAGGGTAAAGAGAAGGCCTATGATAGGCAATAGAACAATCTTCTTTGATTAGAAGATGCATGGCATGCCTGTGATAAAGAAGGGTGGTATTACTTCAAAGCCAGAGTGTTATGTGCCTTCTGTTAGAGTACTTCTGCCATTTTTTATTAGTATTTAGCTTCACACATTGTTGGGATTTCTATTATGAAGGGATTCTGACTTTTTTGTACATTCAAAGGAATCATAGATGTGCTAAAGCAGCTGGGTGCCATTTGGTTTGTGGGGAACCATGGTGTCACAGGCAGGGTGGTTGTAGATCAGAAGAAAAATGAAAGGCAGCATTAAGATATGCATGTCTGTGGTTGAACATATTTCACTCTATTATTCCAGAGAAAAATACACCTGATGTTAAATGTTTGGTGTTGACAGGAATTTTCTAGATTAAAAACTTGCATCTGTTAGAAAGTCCTGAGGCTCTGATAATTTTGTTGGCTAACTTAATGATACAGTTTATGTTGATCGACAACTTAATCCTAGCTGAATTAGTATCATCACAAGTCTCTAGATGTCAAAAAGTGTGTGGTAATTGGCAATTGAGAGAGGAAAACAACTTGGTTCAGGTTGCAAGGTTTGGGTGGGATGGGGAGATTCTGTTCCGTGGGACAAAGGCACGCTAGGCTGCTTAAAAAAGGGATTGTATTGTTTGTTTGGTTTGATGGTTTTCATCAATAACATTTTAGAGACAAGAAACAATGAATAATTTCTCGAAAATTTTGTTTCATGATCTGCTTGTAAGAAAATAAAACATGGAAATGATTGAAAATTTGTCTTGTTTTGCCACATGGTTTGAATCTTGTTGAACGATTAACGGGCTCCTATCGTTTGTCCATTATGTTACTTAACTGTTTTCATTTGGTTTTAATTGAAACGACCCTGCTAATGTTTTTTAATATTTTTTTTTGTCATTGTCTGCTTTCAATTATTTGATAGCCTAAATTCTTGCAGAGTTTTCAGTGTCTTTGTAGATTCACCTATGATTTATTTCTAACATTTTTACTCATTGAAAATTGAATTTTACTTGAATATTCTATTTTTAATGTTTTATTTTATTTTATAAATACACCTTTGAATTCTTAAAAATCTTATTTCAATTTGAAGCAATGCTAGTTTTTGTTCCTTGATATTTTTGGTTTTTCAGGATTTCATCAAATTTAGAAGTAATTTTTTAATACAGCTGAGAATATCAATTCATTAATGTCTGGAAGTAGCTCCTTTTTTAATTTTTTATTAATATTTCTTTTTTCATTTGTTGTTTGAAGATAACAAAAGATCTAATAAAAAAGATGTATAGAAAATATGCCAAATAGAGGGGCCACATCCTATCTATAGAAACAATCCCAGAATATGCACCAAACAAATACCAGGTTGACCTGCGAAATGGCATATATTAAATCCAAAATATAGGAGCTCTCTATTTCCCATGGATTGTGGGAACTTCAATCTTTGATCCAAGAGCTCTTCACAATAAAGAGTCTTTTGATTGATCTCATTCTAAACATATATAAAAGCAAATTAGAGCAAAGCACCAAACTACTCTTCTCATTTTATCTAGCCCTGTAAAATTTCTATCTAAGGATGAGATTGCTAAAACCAGAAACACCTTAATTAAGCCAATGATGATTCAATCTGTTCTTTCTTCATCATCTCTTTAAAGGTTGCAATTTTTTTTGATTGATTGCAGAGTTTGGATCTGCTGATCGAGCCATAAGTCCTTCATTAACATATCTACAGTTGAGATATCCCCAAATGATTTGTTAAGGGGAAAAAAAAAACATTTTGGAGCAAAGGAACTTCAAATATCTTTGGTTGAGAATGCCAAATTGCTCTCAAATGACTTTACAATTGTGGATTTGTGGTGCAGCTTGACACTAAAGTCCCCTTACTGTCATTTTTCCAGAGTAAAGAATACACTCCTTGCATAAGGTCATGCATAGGGTCACTTCCTCTATCTCCCCTTCTAAATTGAACCTTTAAACAATCACCTTCTCCCCAGGAATAAAAAATTTACTTGTATAAATTATTGGGTTGGATATTTAACTTGTGAAAACTTTTCCAAGGATTGCTGTGAATGAAGAGTTCACTGAATGAGGCAAGGTACATTGCTGATACATGGATTGACATAAGATATACGATGATAGATCAAGACTTTAGTGAGCGATTCAACCACTTTGCAAGTCTCCTCCATAAGGATATATGCTAATAGATCTGCAATGTGTGTTGTTACTCTTTCAGGCTGAAAGTGCAATTGCTGCTCTTAACTGCAGTGGCGTTGTGATTGGCTCCTTGCCTATAAGGTCAGATGACATTTTGTCTTCTCATCTGTTTTCAACTAGGAAATTATGAAAATCCTTGTGCCATGTTTACTTGCTTCTGGGTTCTAAACCGACCTTTGGTATTGTGTTATAATCAGGGTTAGCCCATCGAAGACGCCTGTTCGGCCACGTGCTCCTCGCTCTATACATTGATCATCTTTGTGGGTCCAGATACTGATTTTAGTACCCATTTATATATTTAAAAATACATAACCCTCTGTAAAGATATTTACCAGTACTTCAGGTCTATCTGTCTCAAATATAGACTCTTTTTATCTTTTGCTTATTGGCCTGAGATCTTTGTGATCCATACAGGCTACATTTTGTTGCTCTAGCACATGTAGAGTTGGATGGAACTTCGAGGTTTCGGAAGATCTTATGTATGATTGCATATTAACATATGTAATACCTTGAACCTTTTCAGAAAGGAGCCCTTTAAACTGTTCTCAGCTCCATTTTCACTGTGGGCGTTTCAAGCATGAAAATGTAATCTTGTCATTTCTTTCCGAGTGCTGTTTGAAACATGTTTTATGTTAGAAATGCAACTTCTTGAAGTCTGGTTAAAAATTTTATTCTCGCTTTTCTCATAACACAGCAATCAAATCAAAACACGAGTAGTGGATCGGTCCAAACAGCTCAAAGGTGTAAAAGGCATCTCAAGGATTCCCCATCAACAAGAAGCTGGAATGCTTCGTTTATCTTCTCAAATGGCAGCTGATGAGTGATGAACCCATCCAAATTCACTACCTGACACCAACCAACCATAAACACAAGATCAGCTGTAGTTGTGCATATGCAGTTTGGTCAATAGCAAGCCAATCGCATAAGAAAATGGTATATATGGGAAGCAACCACTGACCCCTGTCATGCATTGTTGGACAAAATGAGGCAGTTGAGTCTTCCCCTTGAAGTCTCCGAACACTGATCCTATAATCCTCCGACCATCAAACAATTCCATGGGATGGATAGGGAGCATCCTGGGAGTGGGATGAACTCCTAGCAGAACCGTGAAACCCCACCCCTGTTGAAAAAATTCATATGCCAAGTTATTCTAGGGTGGGTTTGGGCTTTAGGATTCGGTCCATTCCAGGAGAGAGACGTACCTCATGGGCGGACAAGAAGGCCTCCCTCAGAACATCAAGATTGCCAGCACATTCAAAGCTGTAGTCCACTCCTCCTCCGGTCATGCCTCGGATTACCTGCTTCACAATTATTTGCATATATCAATCAATATTAACTGTGATATACTTTGTTGAGTAGTTGGCTTTTGAAATACAAACTAACCTCACTAACCTCATGCACAGGGCTCTTTGAATCATTGGGATTTACAAAATCTGTGACCCCCATTGCTTTCCCTATTTGTTGACGAAGAAAATCAGGTCAAAACACACACACACACGCACGCACGCACGCACGCACGCA
>LLYR01081917.1:13361-23391 GCA_002878655.1 Cissus quadrangularis
TGAATCTGATACTTGACTTAAGGCCCAATATTATTAACTTTACCTCTCTTTGGATATTTCTGGTGGCTCTGTCAGCTCCCCAGCTTCTACATCCATTTCTGACACTAATAATTGTAATATCAACACAAGAAAGTTTGTTTGCTTGGAAAGCTTGTGACCCAACAGAATTTCAAAGCCAGATTTTCCAGAAGCCAAGAAAGCCACTACAGTGATGGCACTTCTACGAAGTTGCAACTCCTGCAATTATCTCACATTTATTTAAGATAGGATTTTTTTTATCAAAAGAAATGCTTTTAGCCAACAGAATCCTAAATGAATTAACAAAAAGAAGTCTGCAACAAGGAGTTCCATCATTGACAACCTTGAATATCAAGAATCCCCATAGGTAATAAGCTAAGTCATCCCCATGATCTACTGAAGGAGCACAATTCAAATTTAAGCTAAACCAAAATTCACAGAGAGGTGAAAATATCTAAAACAAGGAATCTAACAGCACTTACAAAAACAACAGTACTGGTTCCACCAAAGTTTTCCAGCTGTAAGCTTGCAAATTCAAGCTAAAAACAGTGGTTACTTCACCAAAATCACATCTAATGCAAGTAACATAACAAAAATGGATAATACATGAACAAAGGAAGAGCAGATACACACAGTTATGGAAACATGGAACACAATCAAGCAAGCATTCCATAATTGGAACTTCTCATAATGCACTTCTCTAAGTCTTAATGGGATGAGATAAAATGTATATTGAGTATGTTAATTGTTTTCACTAAGTAGGAAAAAAAGATCTCAAAGATCTGTTCTAGGATCTCCAAATACAAGCCATCAGAGCATTTTGAAGTGCTCAACAAAACATGACTTTCAATACCCATTCAACTAGGGTCCGGGATATGAGTTACTCAGCCACTCTCCTTCAGTGAAGTTAGGTTTACTCTAGCAAGGTGTCCTCCAAAATCTGACTAAAGAATCTGTCTTTGATGCAATTTTCAACACATAATCCCCCACCATTTTTTTGTCTCCCCCACAATATCCCACTTTGAAAATTATGGAACCTAGGTTTTGAACAATTTAGAGAAACATTGTCATGCAGGATGTATTGAAGGATATAATGATTTTTAAAAACCTTTTCATCTTTTTTTGAGTTAGTGAAAATACTGTACAATGACATCCCATCATATCTTCTTCACCAGCAGTGATTTTCCTCTAAAGCAATTTTTATTCAGGGTTGACTTGAAAACACAAATAGCATACCAATTTTCAACTACTACTCGACCTCCCTCATCAAAATTTTGTTCCATTACACCAAGAACAAATATCCAATTTATAAATTAAAAAAAAAACGAATATTCAATCAGCATATCTAAGACCCAAAACTACTGCCTAAATCCACTTCCTTTATCCTAAAAACATAATTGGATTGATCATTAAATCCAAAGCATCATAAAAACACTAAACCTACAAGAATCCAAATCCTAATTGAACACATTCAATTAATTTAATATTTTTAATTTAACAAAATCAACTTCCTTTAAAAAATGGTAATCTAATCAATTATTTATCCTTTTATTGTACAATTGAATAAAAAATTCAATCCTATATGAGGGCAAAATTAAAATTCACCACAACCATTTCCCCAAAAATCCAAAAAGGACAGCCTATTTATCTCCTCAAGGAAATATGATCTAGGCGGAGTCAGTGATAATGGGAACAAACCTATTACAATTCCATGGATCTTAATCATAGATGGCACAAACACCCAAGTTGACAACAGATGATATCAAAGGCTTGTAAGAAAGCTAATCTATATCTTATATCTAACCAAACTTGGCTTATGCAATAAGGCGGTAAGTTAATTTATGCACTCCTCAAAGGAGGGCCAAGTCATTTGAATTAGATTGTGGGCAATGTGGGTTGTAGCATTTTTATCTCAATAAGCTTTCACAGGTTAAAGTAATATTTGAGATTTTTCATATGCTTAGTTCTAAGGATCATAGCTCAACTTCTACACTTGATCTTTTTATCATATTTTGCTTCTTACTTCTCCATGTTTGCCAAGTTTCCCCCTATATGACTTTTAATATCCAGACGTTGCTCTTTGATTTTGGATGGATCTTGCTTAGTCAACATCTATTGCTACCAATAATTAATGCTTCTTAGAAGGTAGAGACCCTTTCTTGGTATTCATAATGAAGTGGATAAAAACTTCTTAGAAAGAATAGAATTTTTTATTAATTGTAACTCGATACGTCCCCACACATATAGGATTACATGAGATTTTAACTGTTAAGACACCAACTCTCATAAAAGTTTTAAGATTATAGGATTGGGTCTAACAATAGCATTTATTTCAACACTCTTCCTTCATGTGTAGCCTCCTTAGGCTTACACATAACACTAGCCCATGTGGCTTTTAGGCCTTACGACATTCTTTAATAATTCTTTCTCTTTTTATTATTACATTACGGTGACAAGTTTTGAAGTCCGGATCTCTCCAACTATGGACTATGACATCATGCAAAGACACCAAATATCCTAAAAGCTCTTATAAGATTTAGTCCAACAATAGTATTTATTTCAATACTAACTAAAGGAATTCCAAATTCCAGAACCTCGAGGATGGAAGTTGTGAACTTCCCTTAATTAGACAGATACAATAACCTAAAATAACTCTTAGTGTATAAATAACCTACTCAATATTAAAAGCAGTCTTGCCGTACAAGTCTGATAAATCTATACAATATGCATATAGAATTGAGGCGCACAAGAATGGAGCCTTGCAATCAACAAGATTGAAAATGAAACCATGATAAACTTCCGAAAAAAAAGAAACCTGAGTTAAGATTAATAAATTTAAATAGAATTTTTTTTACAGCAAGCCTACCCGCACACCATTTCCACTGCATGACACACAATTTGCCAAGCCATCAAGTATGATGTTAAATTCTCTGAAAGCTGAAGCATAACCAGCATCATGATTTTCATCTTCAGCTCCTTTTATCCCGTCCTCACAACCAGAACAGAAAGCAACCAATAGGTTTGGACCTTCAATTTCAACACAGTAAAATGAAGTTATAAAAGGTTGGTGACATAAGTGCATAAGTGGAAGACAAATCAAGGTAAATTTCATTTTTAAAAATCAATGAAAGGAAAATAACGAAGCATTGATGTAAAGGTTGAGTATTCAATTTCAAAGGTTGAATGAAGTATTCATGTGATAACAAAGATTCTGTCTATAACCTCCAAAACTAACATACGAACAGGGTATATAAGCTTCAAACCATTAAACTATCTTATTTAATGGTACAATCAGGGATTCCAGCCCACTTAGACACCAGGAACCTGTTCATGGAACAATGTATCGGCTTTTATTGGAAAGCAAATGATGACATTTATTAAATTCAAGAAAGTTCCACAGGAATTTCAGAATAGATTTCTGTTACAATGAATAAAAATTGAAAATGCTCCAACATGGACAAAATGATTAAAATGCTACAATGAAGAGGTCCAACAAATTGGTTGAACCACTTTAATGTTGTTTCCTTGTGATTGATTCAACCACTAATCGGAGAAGTCAGGAAAAAGGAAATCCATCTATATCCTATGAAAAATGTTACGGCATCACAAAATAAACAAAATATTCTCATTATCATGAAACTCACTTCTAATAACGTGAGTAGTGGTGATCCATAACATGCAAAAACACTTGTCAAGACCACCATTCAAGATTGGGAAAGAACATAACTTGAGCAAAACCTTTTTCTTTCTCTTTGATAAGCACTTCTATACAATAAATAGTAGGAAAGTTTGACATCAAGCTATAGAAGTATAACTCAAACTGCACGAAAATAATGAGATTCATAAAAAGAAAATAAACATAACTTACTAAACCCCCAACTGGTTTACAGAGCTACAGAAGAGCCGGATGATCAAGCCTCTTTAACCCATGAACAATAGCAGTAAATTTCCTTTTCCTTTTATTTTTTTTGTTGGCAAATACAAATAATAGACTCCATACTCAAACCTAGGACTTGCCACATTATCCACCTACCCCCTCACTACTTGAGCTAGGCTTCAAGTGCATGAGCAATAGTGGTAAATAAAAGACACTTTCTACTTATGTACATTGAAATCTATTTATCAAAGGCTATTTCATTTCGCTTTTCCACGCCATCCAAAAATTACACACAGGAGCTAGTTTCCAAGCCTTTCCCTCTTCTTTTTCAAAGGCTATTCTATTATCAAAGTCTCTTTAACTGATTCCAGCAACACCCATGATATACCAAAAACAGAAACATAATACCCACAATTCAACCACCGATTCTTCCTTATTGGTGGAAAGCTGAAACAGGTGCAGCAGAGATTAACAAAGTGGAGCCTCATCGTCACAACACTTGACCTCCGAAAAGCTTATTCTTCTTCCATTTCCCACTGTAAAGTGAACAAACTGTGACATAATATTCCTTTCCCCCAGTTACAAGATCAGAGAGTTAGAAGAATTCCCTGTATCATTAATGAAGGGGAAAACATATATTTATAAACAAACCTAAATCATTCAAGGAAGAAGAATATATAATCTACCATATTTACTCATATTAACATATACAATTTCCTTAACACCCCCATTATTGTTTTTTGCACACTGGTTACACGGCATCCCTTCAGCTCCCTAAATACCCAATCACCCTTCCTTGTCCCACATTTCTCACAAATAACTGTTCTCCATAAGTGCGCTCTTCATGCCAAATCTCCCCTTCCCCATAAAAAATTACTTCATTTTTTGCAATCTTGCCTCTACTGCCTTTGGCATACGAAATAAAGACATTAAGAAAATTGGTAACCTTGAGTAAACCCAAATCTTGAGATGCTTTTGATAGCAAGGAGTTACAATGGGAAAACCATGTCACATTTCTTGATGGTGTTTGAAATCCACAAGTAACTCTAAAGCAAAACCTAATCAGACTCACCATGCCAGATACTGATCATCTAGGTTCCAAGGTTTTACACTCTAGATGTTCTTAAACGAGAATCCAATTACTTTGCTGGGATATCCTTTACAAAGAGAAAATTGGAGGATGTTATTAGTTAACTAGTAATAGTAATCCAATCTCATCAAGATGAGAGAGTAAATCAATCTACTACTCAGTGAAAGGGAAGTTTCACCAATGTTTACTGTTGCAACTGTTCTGAGACACACTAAAATGATACCCACAATTAATGGCACAATTAGGAAGTGAAAAAACAGCTATATTGAGGTTGAGGTTTCCAAGAAGTCCTACATCATTGTTTGATTTTAAAAAGGCTCCACAGATGCCAATTACAGATGTGATGTATCCTTGGATTGTGTTTGCTGCTATTTCACTTCTATTCCTTCTTTTATGCCTCTTATTTCAATGCTTGTGAAGGCATGCTCCACAGTATCATTCATATCAATTGGCATTCTATGTGTAGATAAAAAAGTTCAAGTTAACAACAATTAAATATAACCTATCTCTCATACTTGATGAAAATTTAAAAACAGTTAAATCAAGGTACATGGTACAATTGAAGCTCAACAATCCAAAGTAAATGTAAGCTGAATTAAAAGGTATAAGAGGAAAGCAAGTTCGTTCTACCCATCCTGGACAGAAACAACCGCAAAATATTAACAGAAGTGCATAGCTTCTTTTTGCACAATTTAGGAAAAATAATAAGAAAGAAGAAACAAAGTAGCATAGCTTCCTTTTGCACAATTTAGGAAAAATAATAAGAAAGAAGAAACAAAGTGATAGAGGAGTTACAATTTAGGAGTAGGTATAGGAGATGCATAGCTTCCTTCTGCACATAAAATCCAGTTTCCTTTCTCAACAATTGTGAAACGCAACTGAATGCCTGTGTTCCGAACCTGTTTTAGAAAGGGTTCAATTCAGAACATAAAAGAAGCACGAACATTGTTAAGACACCCGAAGTTAATGAGTACTGTAAACTCACTTTTCCCTCTCCTGATATGCATTGCTTCTCATAATAATCACATTCATTATAGACACTGCTTCAAGTATTATACATTCTTCAGTACTCCTCATGGCAATTTCATGCATCAATTCAAAAAGAGAAACCCAGTTTATGGAGGCAGCCAACCATGCAGTACCATTTTCCAAGTGCTCTTTTTTCTGTGGAACTTCTGTTTGAAATACTCTGGCTCCAACTGCATTATCAGCTGGATAAAATATCTCATCCTCCCTCACACATACTAAACGTGCAGATTGTGCACTTTTTGGTCCATGGGAATCCATAATGCTGTCCCTGAAGCAAAGATCCTCAATGATGATATTGTCCCTGACCAGACTGCACTGGGAGGATAAAATCGAAGTACATAAGCATGTGAGCCTAAAAGCAATTCAGGAGCATTGCCATGCAGTGAATAAAATTATGAAACTGCCAATTATAACATAAGAAGTAGAAGATTATAGAGAAAACTATGCTTGAAGGAAGAAAATAAGCAGGAATTTATTACTGAATAATTCCATCTATTTTCATTAGTCATGCTCTGGTTTTTTACTTGATTACAAGGTCAAAACAAAAAACCCGAATAATGGGAACAAACTCTAAGAAGTTAACAAAGATTATAGCTCCTAATTTATGGGAAACAAACAACAGTAAAGAGAGAATATTTGACTCAGTCAGGCGCTTTTATCTCTCTTCAAATCCGTCTACACCAACCCTGAAGCTTGTTTGTAGATGTTGATGAGAACAAGCTTGCCAAAAAGAAACTCATGACTACGTTGAGAGAGTCCTCTCATAAGTAGAAAGTTGATGAGATGTAGAGACATATTCAATATTGAGATGCCTACTTCAAGCTTTTCCTTGATAAAGTGTCAATCCACTTCAGTATGTTTGGCCTTACCATACTGAACCAGATGGTTAACAATGCTGATGAGGACTTACTATCATAGTAGAGAGACATGGGTTCTTTAAATTTAATCTTCAACTCTTTCATCACTCAGCTTACCCAAAGCAATTTCTCAAACTCCATAAGCTACAGATCCATATGTTAGGGTTTCATGATCTTTCATCCAAAGATCACAGCAAAAGATATAGGTCAAAAAGATTGCATTAGTCTGAACCCCACCAAGATTCATGCAATATTTATAGGATCAAAAGAGGGAATAAAAGAAAAACTTTTCTTGAAGATGATCAAGAACACCGGATATGAAATGCATTTGGTTGATGCATTTCATCACTCTTTAACAAATGCAGTTGATGGAAAAACTAAATCTCCTTGATGGTCCTTGCACCTTCTTGGAACTCCTTTACAAACTAGGGGATCCAGATCTTAGGCATTGTTGATGCGAACACCCTTTGCAAGTATCCACACATGAATGGATGTCCTAAATGGGTTGCTTGCATGCTAGAACCCAACATCTTGGAGAATGGCTCGAGACTAAAGATAGAGAGAAGGGAGGAAGAAAACAGGCCACTTTCTCAAAAGCTTGTGGAAAGGCCACTTTCTAGAAGGGGTGAGAGAGATTTATGAAATTCTCTTCCCAACATATTTCTTGAGTATTAAAACATTTCTTGCAATGATCGTACCCTAGAGCTTTTTTTGCAATGAAGGATGGTTAGATGTTGGGTTTTGTGCAGCTATAAATAAGGCATCATGCATTGATGGAGAATCACCAAGTATCCCATAACATTGATACTCTTTACAGAGAACCTTAACAAAAACTTCATCTATTGTGGGTAATGGATGACGACCAAGCAAACAATCTCGAACCTCATCAAGTTCTATATTGAGAACGGCAAGGAAATCATAAACTTTGTCCTTACCACGCATTAAGTTCCTTGCATCATATGGTTCCTAATGCACCTATTAGAAGGGAAAATATAACCGTATGCTCATGTTTGAAGAAAGTGCATTTCAACTTATGTTTGTAGTATTTTAAGTATGCCTGTAATGTATGATTGATCCCAGTGGCATGAGGGAGGTGTCACTCAATGTTTCCCTTAACCTTTTTAATCTAAAAAATGTCATTTCTATCTAAAGAAGTGAAATTATAATTCTTGTTAAAGGACATTAATCAAGACAAAAGTGGAACCAGTCCCATACAAAATTCAAAGACCAATATTTAAATATCTTAGTATTGCTTAAGCCAAATGACCCATTCTGCAATTGGTCATTCCTTAAGTTTTTTTATGGAGGTGGAGGTCCTCAACGCCTCTCTCTCTCAATAAGGAAGATTCACCCTTGAGAGAGATTGGCTGACAGGTTGTCCAAGAGGAAAACCATCTTTAGATTGCTTGGGTAAGAATTCAAACCAAACCACCATCCTTCTCCAGGCTCTTTGTTCACCAAACTGTAGAATTTTCATATGTTAATTATACCTTGACTATGTCCTCTCAGCTCTGTATTGTGCATACCTCACTCTCTTTGGCACCTATACTCATTTTTAGTTCAAAGTTTCTTTTTTTAAATCTATAAAATTAAAGGAAACAAAGTAGCCATATTGGACTGACACAAATATCACAAGAAGTGGTCATGTACAATCAAAAGATTTCATATTAGGCGTATATTAAAACTAACTGACAAACTGGAGCCAAAAGGAAAAAATAACACACACACAAAAAATCAAAGTGAAAAATGACAGATATATCCCATACCTCTTTTCGGATTTCCATTCTAAACCGGGCAAGTGATTCAAAACTGCATGCAGGATGCATAGAGATCTGTGGACAATAATGGCCTGCACAAAACCAAACTGAATTCTGACAACAAAGAGCAAGGAAAAAAATAATGATAAAAGCAACTGACAAACAATCATTCCCTTTCCTTGCGTGGAAATCAAATAAATCATGTTGGGCATAATTTTAATTCACATTACAGATTAGGCAAGGTTCAAGGTAGACCCAAAATCAAATACTGATTTTTTTTTTTTGTGTGAGGTAACTTAGTCTCAAAGAGAAGCAAGAAGCAAAATATTGTATCAAAGTCCAGTGTTAAATCAAAATATCAAGTTGTGGCACAATTTGTTTATGAGATTTATTTGGATATATCAGCTCTTGGATAAGTTTGGCCTTAAGGTATCAATATTTGCAAGGCTATGATGTGACAATCAAGCAGTTCATCACATTGAATCCAACCCTGTAATTGATCAGAGGACCAAACACATCAAGATTGACTATCATGTGGTAAGAAGAAGGCACAACAAAATCTTCTAAAGACAAGACATGTAAAGATTCGAAGGCAACTATAAGACTCCTTCACAAAAGCTCTAAATGGAGCTCAGATTGACTAAATTTTCACAAAGGCAGGAGAAACACTATTTAACCCTTACATCTGGTCTCGTAGAAATGTTTTTTTATTCAATAACTAGCAGTCTTGTTGTTTTGAGTAGCATATCCTTTATCTTAAATTTAGTAATAGTACTTCAAAAGACAAGTATATTATTCATAGAATGTACTAATGGATGATTTTGCTATATTTGTGATAAACTAAGAAGATTCAGTTAAGGCTAGCTACCAAGCCAAAAGATACTAGTTCTGTAACTCACATTTCCAACACCACATAGATCAATTAATGCTTTGAACAAATCCTCCAACTGTACAATTCCATTACTGACCTGCAAATCAAACAATCATACAGAGATCATTGCAAAAGTAAAGGCAAAATATGTTTAGACTGATATAAAGTGCAGTTTAAAAACTTTTATTGGGAGGCAGTCCAAAATTTAAGCTTAGCCTGATATATTTTACAATCAGGCATGTAGCAAAGGCCAAGATGTTACTCACATACATATTGACATGATCTTGCAGAATTCAAAATTAACTACAAGACCACCAAAGCTTCACTTTTTAAAGTCTGTGGAGGTAGTTGCTAGATGAAAATAGGAATGGGAAACAAAACTTAATTCCTATCCACCAGTACATTATTTTATCAAACCAAATTTTGTTGATTTCCTACAGATAGTGCAACGACATAACACTACAGAATTCCAAGGGTGTGTGCGTGCATGNCGTGCATGTTTTGAGTGCATGTGCACAAGGGGGTGGGTGG
>LLYR01083361.1:1191-12508 GCA_002878655.1 Cissus quadrangularis
AAGGAAACAATGACAGAATGAATGAAACCCATTTAAGATAGCAAGAATCACTTAAGCCTAATAATACCTGCAAAACTGACTTTAAGGATAGAAGTGTTCTAGATGCATTCCTCAAAAATCTGTCAAAGATGAGCTTCACCCTTTGTACACCAAACTCAAGTCCACCTTCCATGAATTTAGATGACAGAGGCATACGTATAACAGTACAATCCGATGATGACCACGGCATATTTTGACCAATTAGCATAGGATTAAATTGATCACAAAATCGCTCAGTCAAATTAGTACCTGAGACCACAAAGATTCAGTTCTGAAGTATTAATGACAGAAGATACCAAGCATTAAGAGAGTAGGCCCTAGAAAATTTAACATCCAGAGAACAGAAGGCTAAAACTGCAAAAGGGAAAGTAGTCTTAAGGATTAACCCTCTACAAGGAGGATGGAAAAGATAGGAACTGTACATGGAAAATCAAGGAAATGAGAGCAAGAGAAGGTTGGTAAGCTTTTATTCAAATTCTTCAGTTCATTAACCTATTTGAATTTCTCAAGCAGTCCAACAGAAATTCCATAAATTGCTCAGAAAAGGAGGAGACAGAAAATGTCTTAGCTTGGGACTGAAGCTTGACGCTTGAGAATCCACAGCATAACAAAGGAAATGCACAATATGGTGCTACAAATCTAAAAAGTAAAACTCATTTAAAAAAACCACTTCTAGATCAAAAATCCAAAATTTATGAAATTTATCTTTCTTCATCTCAATCTAATGAAAGAGCAGAATTTACTTCAAATTCTCAAATGTGTCATAGGCATCAAGTAAAACAGAAGAAATTTTCTCCCCCAATCTAATAACCACATCAAAATCATTAACCAACTTCAAAGATTACCACATGGTTTGAGAAGAATCATAAAACGTAGTTCTAAACACTTGCATTTATCACACATTTTCCATATCCTAAGCGTAATCCATCCTAATAGCTTAGCCAAAGAACATGGCTTGTTGCAATGGGTAAGAATCATCATCATGGACTTCTTCATTAAGCCCTCATGAGATGAATATTACTCAAAAGGTTGTATCTTCTTTAACCCTCGTGTATTTTGCTATCTGTTAAATACATGTTCCTTAATTTCCGATAATTTAAATACATGTTCATTCTAGAAATTAAATTTCTGATCATCAACGTAGTCACTCTCTGTTAAACATTTCACTTGAAAAGAATCTCAAAATTTGGGAAAGAAAAATAAATAAATAAAGATTTTGCCCTCATGTAATTTATCTAGACCACAATAAAGCCTCATTAGGTTGGAGAGGAGACTTAGTGGCCACAACAAACTAAACCCCAAACCATAGAGACAGGCCTGCTTCATTGGTTTTAAAGGAAGATAGACAATGGAATAAAACTTCAAAGAAGAGAATAAATGATTCTTTACCAAGAAATTTACAATTTTTTTAGATCACATTTTTACAAGATTGTAAGATAGATATGGACCCTTGATGCATGGCTTAAATAGTGAAGGCTTGGGTGGGCTATGTGGGAAGTCTCAGGTTTGAATCCTAAGTTTGTTAACTATGCTTACCAATTAAAAAAGAAAAACATATAATATAGTACTTTACAAGGCTTCCATAGAAATCCCATTTTAAACAAGACATGGTCCAAGAAAGCACAGTCAAAATGATGGACCATGCATTACAAAATTTTAAATAAATTTTATCCCTTAAGCTAGGTGTAAACTTACCAGTCTAGACTTTGATAGCCAAGCAAGGATTCAGCTTGCACTAACAAATTATCCCCCATCCCTTTACCAATACCCTAGACCTCGAGGGCATATTCTTCTCGAACGATAATATAGCTACTGAACAAAATACATGGCATGAATAAACACATAATAAAATCAAACTATATTTCTCCTAGAAAATCTTGTGAATTCATGACTACAGAGATAATAGACTAAAGTACCCTCCGGTAGAACAAAAAAGTGCAATTTTTTTCTTTTTCATAGGCAATAAACAACTGAAAATTTTTCTTTGAGCTTTTTCACCCCATATTTGGGAAAGCAGCAATATCTTTAAACATAGTTTGACTTCCTTTTAGTTCCACATAAAGGTCAAAACTAATCATCATATTACCCTTACTGCGCAAAATCCCAAACATCTTCCATTTCCCATTTACAAGGGCACAACTTCCCTACAAGAACAATAGCTAAAACCTAGCTAGAGTTTCAATTAGCATAAATTTATTTAAAAATTTTGTAAATCATAAACAAACTTCAGTAGATATGGATGCAGAAGTTAAAAACATAATCTCAGTGATTATTAAATTAGAAAGGCATAAATGTGTTCCATTTGGAGAGGCGCCTGGACTGGCATCACAAAGCAAGAATAAATGTCAGTGGTGCAAGCAGAAAGAAAAAAATGCCGGCTTCCTGCTTACTATATATTAACAAACTCCTACCATCAAAAACATAAATTTCAGGCACTCGACACACTCATCTTGC
Source organism: Cissus quadrangularis (assembly GCA_002878655.1). Lineage (NCBI taxonomy): Eukaryota > Viridiplantae > Streptophyta > Magnoliopsida > Vitales > Vitaceae > Cissus > Cissus quadrangularis. The sequence continues at coordinate 3,685 of LLYR01083361.1, forward strand.
AAATAATGTAATACATTTTAGGTGATATTTTTACCAGACTAAGATGCAACCACAACATCTTAAGATGCAATACACTGTTTTCTCCTATTAAAAAAGTATTAATACAAAAAAATGACAATGAAAAGAACCTTCCTCTGAAAGTGATGTAGCTCTAATGCATGCATGGTATATCAGTTAAAAAAAATACCAATCAATGAGAACACTTTTGCTGTAGGGCCACGACTTGAAGATGCAGGAAGTGCCAAACCATGAGGATCAAAAATGTAAAAGTAGCCACCAGAAACAATGGATGGGAAATCAGATATGGAATAACAGCTAAGCAGTCCCAAGCCGTAGTTGAGAGTATCACCCCGCAGTCTCCATGGAGGAAGAAGTTGGAGACTACTTACTTCCTCCCTATTCAAGCTGGCCCCTTCCAGGACAGCTACAAGTGCAGGGCCCTGATATTCCCCTAGAAATACATACAAAGACTTAGGGTTGAAGTAGCGAAAGAGCAATGTCAAGTGATTAAGCCCAAAACTTTTAAATTTTTCTGTTTCTTAAATGAGCATTATTCTACAAGTGATTCATCTATTGCAAAATCACATTTAGGAATTGGTATTACTCACCAAGGTTGTGCTGCAGCAAGGACTGGCGAGGATGTTCCCTCTTGTCAAAAATCAGGTGCAACTTCTTTGCTTTGCAGCAATCTGCCAACTCAAGGAGATCAAATAACAAGAAAAAATCGTCTCCAAACAACATCAAGAGCTCACTTATCTTTACATAGTCCATGCATGGTAAATCTCCGGTCATTTCTTCATCGACTAAAGAGAGGCAACGAATTGACTGAACACCCAACCTGTTTGCCAAATCATTGTTGATACTTGGATGCACAAAATGTCTACCAACAAAAGCATTGTTTTCTATCCACGGTGCATCATTATACATGAGATCCCCTGCACACATCAGAACTCCAGAAGAATCCGGAAGCAATAGTGGTGTATTTAAAGCTTCAAATGATGGCCTGTCTGAACAACAGTCGGCAACAGCTTCAAGGATGCAATGAACAAAACTTAGCTGATCAGTCATCAAAGGGAAACCTTTTGCATCATTCTGCAAGCGTTGCAGAACACGAAAGTAGTCCACAATGTCAAAACTAAGTTTCACTCCTAATGCTAAAAGCAAATCTCTGAATTCTGATAATTCAGATGGTACAACATACAAGTATGGAGTAAATTTCACCGGGGAGTCAAATGCAAGTGCATTTGAGCATACAAAATCATCTCCAATCCAAACCCAAGGAATATCATCCAATGCTAATTTAAATGATAAGAAATTATCAGTGGCAACATACTCTTGAAATTTTGAATAAAGAGATGGAATTCCCTTTTGCAGTTCAGCATCAAAAAGCTGTTTGACCATAGGCTGTAACTTAAGCTGGCTATAGGATTTGGAGAGTTCAATCAATTGAGTAGATAAAACATTTACATCCAGATGATCCATCCAACCCAGTTTAGAGTGTAGGTATATGGAGGAAAGTTCATCATCTAGAATATGCATTACAGCTGACACAATCCACATCTGTGATTTGGGTCTCACCATGCTTGGTGCCGCTACTTGATTACTGGACATTAACCATGGAAGACCTTGTATAGGGGGTTCCGAAAAAATAGGGCACCAAGCAATGGATTTAATCTCTGACCAAAATTCTTCCTCTGGCTTATCATCAATCAAGTTGCCTACAAATGTATCAATGTCCAGATCATGTTTATATTCTTTTGGAGGGTCAATATAATTGACATCACCATCAACACTGCTGTTCTGACCTAATGAGACATTCCTACAACTATTGCAGTCACTTTCTCTTTTCTCAGTTGAGAGCTTCAATGCTACAGCATCTAAATAAATGAGCAGCTTCCTTCCCAAAGCTAGTGTTTTTGAGTCCCTTGAATCATGAAAAATAGACACTGTCCTGGCAGAATCAAGTAAACCAGTAAAACCCAAGCTTTGTCTGAGGCCAAGGCTAACTAAAGTCTCCAAAGTTTCAGGATCAGAGAACTTCTCAGAGGGAAAGAAAACTTCTCTGTGAAGCATGTCTTGCAATTCAGGAACTCGAGGATCATATAACCTGCCAAGAACAGTTGAGTAAGGGTTTAAGCATTCTGTTAGTGGCATTGCCATGAATATGCAGTGTTGTTTGTTTCTGCCCTCCAAATTATGAGGGGGAAAGGCACATTTCTACCACAATAGTAGTAAATGTTATAGAAAAAATAAAACCACCCAGTAAAAGGAGGCAAAAAAATGAGTTCAATTTAAGGTTTGGCTGACCCAAGAATTAGGCGGATTAAACTTCAGTCCTCCAAATATTTAATAAATGTGTTGCATAATGTGTCCCCTATGTTCAACCCAAACTGAAACCAATCCTATCTATGCAATTGCCACCTCAAATAATATGCACTGTTTCTTTGATACAACTCCAGGGATTCTTAATTATGATATAGACATTAAGGATAAGGACCAGAAAGAAAACCATATACCTGGATGGTTGTTGCCATGATCCATTAGCTGCTAAAACAAAAGGAGTAATAGAAAGTTTAAGTTTAATGGAGGCATCTTCTTCAATCAAAAGTTTCACATCATGTAAAATGGCTGAAAGTGCTTCCTGCTGTGAAATAAATTCGGGCATGTGAGTGACAACATAATCTTTGTAGAATTCTGCCCTTGAAGGTTCCTTAACATCCAGATACCTTCTCAGAATGATTCTTTCTTTTTCTGAATCTGTGCGCACAAAGTCATCATTCAAAAGATCTTCAGACATGCCATTTGGTTTAAGCAATTTGGTGGGTTTACCCAAACATACTAGTTTTCTGCTTCTGAATGATTCAAACATGGGAAGTTGCTTAATGATATCAATATGCAAAATATCCATCTGACCTTCAGAGAACCACCTAGACTGAAGAATAAAACTCCTGAGTTCATGAAGCTCCCCTTCTGATGCATCACAGAAAAGTTTCGGAATATTACCCAGATCATGAACAAGTGACAGGAAGGCATTCAAAATACCAGTTGCAGTTGGCTGCTGAACATAATTTTTCAACTGTGGATGCTCTATTGGCAAGTCATTCCTCAAAAATAAGCATCCTACTTTCAATAATAAAGAACACATGTTCTCACTCCACCCACCATCTTTTATCACATTTGAATTCTCAACCAGCTTCAAGAGATAATTATTCCCTACTGGCAAAATAGGCCACTTAGAAAACACTGAGAGATCATCACAACATGAATTCAAATAACTCCATAGCAGCCTTAACCATTCTAAACTTGGTTGGCCTTGCTGATCAGGATTCCAAATTACCTGTTTAGCATGCTGCCACTGTGCTGGGAGTAATCTAAGGAAAAGCTTCTCAAGTAAATGGCAGGTCAGAAAAGAAATGTTTAAATCCCCTGTTTGGGCAATATCACATAACTTCATATGAACTCCTTCTGAAATTCCAGAGTCTACAAGTTGATGTGGAACTGAATCCTTGAGAAGACCATACTCGTCTCCACGAGCAATATAAATCCTTTCACCCACTCCAGTCTTGTCAAATGCGGTAGACAAACCATTGGCAAGGGGTACTAAAGGTAAACCACATAAACTATCAGATTGAATTGGCATTCTTAAGTCAAGTAAGCAATATTCAAGAACCAATATCATTGCATCCCTGCCCCTAAATCCACGCTTCCATCGAATCAACAGAGTTCTCAGCAACTGAGGTGTCAGGAAATGCAATGATGGACAAAACTCCATAAATCTCTCAACAAGTGGCTTAGAAAGAGACACAAGAGGTAAACCAGCATCAGATAATACTTCTACAAGCTCATGGGCCTTACTGAAGTTAAAATCAGGGAAAATGGCTTGTTTGGATGAAATCCACTTGCCCCCTCTTGCTTTTGTATACAATACAGAAAGACCAAAATCAACAATAAATTTATACAGTTTCCGCACCATTGACGCCCAAGGTTCTGTTCCAGTGCTGATGGGCCAAAGTGAGAAGAACAAATCACATGGACCAAGTTCCATTGCAATTTTCTCAAGCAAATGACCATAGGCAGGGGCAGCAACATCTTCAAGCAGGTAAATGTTCCACTCTGAGCGTTTTTTTCCACCCCCTGTCATGTCATGGCCAAACCAGATATCCCTTCGATTTGACGACAATTCAAAATATGCATTAACATGTGCTGGTAGACCAGTATTGATTGGCAGTGGTAAAAAGCAGAATGCACGGCCCTCAAAATACCTTCTATCTTGAATAGAAGAAGAAGGAACTTCAAATGAATTAGGAATAGTTTCACAAGTTCTTTCGGTGTGTGGAACATCACTCAATTCCCTATCAACCTTGACAGACTGCAAATATGCAGCAACACATGCCCAAGGAATTAAATTATGAGCCATATCATTAGAGGCTGCAGAGTTCTTAATTTGTCCGCTGCCTAAACATTCACTGGTTATCCAAAAGTGCGACATATCTTTTGATGAACTTTGCTCTTTTATCACAATCTTCTGATATCTCCATGGCAAATTCTTATCAATTGACTTACTCAATTTTTTTAGAAACTGATCCTTGTCCATTCCCCTATGCTGGTTTCCATTAAAAATGCTGAACATTTGATGTAGAGAATTGGGTTCAATGTCATGTTCACTAATGCAATGCTTTTGAACCCGATGTATGAGTTGCATTTCACAACCAGTTCCTTCCTTGACAAAAATGGAGATGGTTTTCACATTTCGGAGGAAAAGTAAAGCCTCTGACACAACCTCAGAAAAGGAAGCAAAGAGAGATATGACATCTTCAGGTGCATAGCCTTCTTTCTTTATTTGGCTTCGAGAAGCAATGCTTGCACTCCTGAGGGGAAAACGAAAGAGTGTGCCAGGAAATGGATTCTGCAAGTCACAGCCGAAGTGTAGGAATGGAGAGAACTGATCAGGAAATTGTTCCAAAATCTTTCTCCCAACATATCTAATTCTAAGACCAGGGTGTGATGGAGAGATTCCGGGCAGATTACAGGCATGTGGATCAAACATAACAATGTTTTCCCCAGAAACAAAAGTTGGTATGTCTGTAAAATGATAAACACAATTAAATCCTAATCCAAATCTTCCAATAGCAAATGGCTTCTCTAGCTTGCTTTCTTGACCAATCCGTGAGATTGCATAAAGATCTTGTGGACTGAAAACAGAGTCATTGAAACAGTACAACGCAGGGCCTTGCCAATCTGCCATTTCAGGAGAGAGGATGGAAGACGTTCCATACTGAGTTTTATCCATAAGAAAGACCACCTCCGAAGCTCCAGCATCCTCAGCATTTTGTACTAGCTCAAATAGAATCCCAGGTCCATCTGCATACATTTCAAGAATATGCTTCAGTCTGGTGGTCAAAGCTTCATGCTGTCCAAAAGCTTCAGCAGCTCCAGATAAACTCAAATTCATTGAATCAGCACTCTCAGCAAGCATAATCCTTCGAAGTGAGCAGACACCAAGCTTCTCTGCAACATCATTAGATATGTTCCTATGCACAAATTTTTGAATCACTCCCTTAGTATTAAATGCTAGAGTAGTTGCACTGCCAAATGAATGATCAGCATCTTCTGAACCAAGCAACCAGGGAGCATCATTATAAACTAACTCACTGATAGAAAGTAGTCTTCCTGATACATCTGGTAAGTAGATCTTAGCTTTATGCTCATTAAACTGAACTTCCGACAGATGCTGCACAATCAGCAAAGCTGCCCTGATTTCCTGTGAATCAAGGGGAGTGGAACCTTTCCTAGTAAACATTATACCCAAAATGTTAGCATAATCATCGGGTTTCAAGAACTCCCGAATTCCAAGTTTAAGAAATAATTCTTTGAAAACAGCTAAATCGACAGGTATAACACGTATGTAAGGAGCCAAATGAAGAGGACCATCAAGGACAACCTCATCAGCAGTCGCAAATCCATCCCCCACCCAAATCCATCGACATCCTTCTAGAATAGCCATTACAATTTCCATCTCATCTGAACCAATCAAGCTCATCAGTGTAGAGTATATCCTCGGCATGGCCAAGGCTAATTCTTGACGAAGCACCTGATCATTAACAACCTCATTATTTTTTCCAAGTTCAAGTAGCTGGGCAGCAATTACACTTCCTCCTGGTGAGGAAGACCACCCAAGCTGACATGACAAAGCTGTGGAAGAACATTCCCGAGCCAGGATTCTCATGCTTGCTGAAACAAGCCACAAGTCTGACTGTAACCGGACAAGTTTTGGAGGGGCAACCATTGATGACACAACAGACCATGGTATGGTTTCATGTGGTGGAAGAACTAAAACTGGGCACCAGCAGATCATCCGGAGATCATTCCAGAACTTCTCAAGGTCCGATTTCACATTACGAGTCCTCAGTGCAGCAGCAGCTCGTGAAAAGATTCTATTCACGGCTCCTTGGTCATCATGTAATAGACCAGGTAACCACTTCATCGCATTTACTTCTAGGTAGGAAAGAAGCACTTCACCTCTTGAATATGCCTTTTGCTGGTCCACACGCATTAGCTGTTCCACCTGTCGGGCACTCTGTATGATTGTCTCTGGAGATATAGATGTCCTAAGGCCCAAACCTTGAAGCATGTCCAAGACACCTGATTCCTGGAAAACACCACAAGGAAAACAATCAGAGTCCTCAAGTAAAGCATATAGTTCTTCATTACGAGGATCATACAGCATTGTAGGACACTGAACAGAACCACTATGGGTTGGGACAAATTCCAATTTTCTCAAGCAATCTCTGAACGCCGCGTCTTCAACACACAATTGTGGAAGATCTTGCAAAATAGACATCATGATGCTGTCACGAACCCCAGGTTGCAACTCCCTGACTCTGTTTAAAACATGCAGCCTGTAGAAAAGCGCCTTCCCCATTCGCTTAATTCCATAAAATTTTGATAAAATATCTTCTTCACTGTTTGAAGAGCTGATAATGAACTCACCCGCCATGAAGCACTCAGGAATATCCAATGGTGGCAAGTACTTCTGAGAACTTTCTAAATCTGAAAAGTGGAATTGGTTAGATCCTCCACCATGTACTTTGTAAATAGGAAGTTTTTTGCAGTTCTGTACACTAGAATCATCCATATCGCCACCAATATACCATTTTGGATCAAGAAGAAAACTGCGGAGCTGATCCCTCTCTCCTGTTCCCAAGCTATGGAGTGCTTCCATAATGTTTCCGTTTGAAGATACAGCACAAAAAATTGATTCCAGAACACCTGCACCACTAGCATCAGATACATACTGAGACAAATCTGGGTGTTCAATTCTACCATTATTGCTCAGTACCTTGCATCCAATCTTAACAAGGAGATTTCGCATTTCATCAGAAATATTTTCTGGATTAATTAATTTTGATTGTCTTGAAGGCCGATACAGATGCCCAGAAATGGATGGAAAAATAGGCCAATCATCAAATAATGATAACTTTTCACAGCTATTTCTAAGATATTGCCAAAAAAGAATGAACCATGATAGAGTTGGATGATCATGATTACACTCTGGATCCCAAAGAACTTTGCTTTTATATTTCCAGTTAGCAGGCACTAAATGATGGAACAAATGCAGCAAGCATTGGGCATTGAAAACTATAAGATTCGTCTTCTGAAACTTTGCAATAGCTGTGAGCCTGCTTAATATTCTGACAGGAATATTCTGATCAATTAGTATTTCAGATATTTTTTGAAGTAGCAAGTATTCTAAATCATTGCAGATAAAAAAAGATTTCCCTTTTGAGGCTTCAGAAATTAATCCAAATTCACCACTGGCTAAAGGAAGCAAAGGTAGATTATTTGCATATATACCCACATCAGCATCGATCAGGTCTTCCAGACAATACTCCAACAACACAAGTTTGTACTCTCTACCTAACATAACCAGAGTTTTACATTTCCTGAGGAAATGACGCACTGTATCAGGGGTAACCACTTTCTGCTGAAAGCCAGAAGCATATTTCAAGAGCATAGCAGACAAAGGATTGGACAAATGAACAATGGGCATTCCTAGCTGTATAAGGGCCTCAGAAAGTTCCTTAGTTTTGTGAAAATCTTCATCATGAAGAAAAGCCTCAATTGGTGCCACCCATTTCCCTCCATCGAGCTCTGAATACAATACATGAGCATTACCAATGTTTCTGTATATATGCTCAACGAGTAAGTTCCATGGTTCTTCAAAAGACCCACTTGGCCATAAAGAATAGTATGATTTTTCAGGACCAAGCACTATCTGCACACCAAGCAATAGCTGTATAAAGCAAGGAGCCACAACTTCCTCTAATAAAAGCCTGTTCCACATAGATCGGATTTTTCCACTTCTATCCATGTCATCACCATACCAAATGCCACGACGGTTAGAAGAAACCTCAAAGTAACCATTGACTTGAACTGTCAGTCCAGTTCTTACTGGCAGTGGAAGAAAACAAAATGCCTTCCCAAGCTTCAAAACATTGTCCTGTAAACCATATTACACAAACATCAGGCTATAATGCGATGAAAAATTGCAAGAACAATAAGGATTGAAACATTTAACTTAAATCAGCAGTTACTGGGAATCTTGAGAAATTCAATAAAAATTTACATGCAACAATACAAAACAAAAGAAATTATCAAACAAACTCTACCATGACATAATAAAATTCAACAAGAACCTCGAATGAGAGTAAGAAGAAGCTAAGAACCAGATGACACCGCATAGGGTGATTTATCAACAGTCCACTTCATAATTTTGAGGGGAAAGCTGGCCTAGTATTGGATTCTTTTTTTTTTCTTTTTTTTG
>LLYR01084436.1:7669-18802 GCA_002878655.1 Cissus quadrangularis
GTTACGGAATCATTCGATAGAATTCAAGTCAAAAGGGGAAGGGTTTTGCGGATGAAGCCAACACATCTCATATTTACTGCCACTTATCATTTTTGGTGCTGCCACAACTACTACTCTGACACCCTTATTCAATTGGAAAAACCACCTTCCTCCCTTTCATCTTCCCCTTCCCTCTTCCTTATTTACTCCTTCCTACTTCTTCACCATTCCTTTCCTGTCTCTGCAATTCTTCTCCTTACCTCATCATATATTGACCCGCCTTTATGTCAAGCAATTCAGGAAATTTTTCTCATCATGGATCCATCGCTTTAAGAGCTTGCTTCCACAAACATGCTTCTCAATAAAAATTAGGGTTGCCATGGGCCCTAACATGAGCACTCAATAGTAGAAACAATGGGCTTGGACCACATCGACATGCTAGATTTCTTCCCACTTCAAAATCTAGGTCCAGGGCGTTTAGGGTGTCTTCATGTTCAGGTGTGTTTGGGACCTCATTTTTGGTGAATCGAAAAACTTGAGTACTGGGGTTGGAAGCAGCTGCATGCTCTTAGGGTTTCTTGACGCTAAGGGCTCAAATTATCTCTAAAAGAATGCAATCTTTCGGTCACTGGTGAGACTGTTGGATACCATGTAAATCCCAAACCACAGTTCAGAGGAGTGTAACTAAATAAGGGGGTTGGGTAAAGATTTTAAGTGGGTTGATGAAGTTTTGTACGAAAGGTAAATGGTTTCTAATTTCAAACCAAAGTTACAACGAGTGGGAGTACAGTAATTAATGGTGCGTATAAATGCACCTGCAGCACATCAACTAACCACACACTCCTTCACCTGCTTATATTTACTGCACTCTTCCTTTTCTTTATATGCACTGCTCCCTTCTCAGAATCTTCTCATCCCACCCTCACCTCCATTCTTCTTGGTTTTCCTTGGAGCCAGACAAAGATGGAGAGGGAAAGAAACAAACATGCTTCACTACCCGTCACCGTTTTGGTTGCTGCACTGCTTTCTCAGAACTTGCTCATTCCTGTAATCTCTGCTAGTGTTGGAGATCAGAAGAACTACTACTCTCCAAACCCACAAGCTGGAAGGCCCCCCGGTGGTCTGTTTTCTTCCATCCTTCTCTTTTTCAAACACTTGTTTAGCATAACACACACATACACACCCTCCTGATGCTTCTTGAGGTAATTCTTCGCATGATGGGTTACTTGCATGTTCTTTTATGCGCTATTTTTCAACAAGAATAAACCTAAGTCACTCACACCAACCGGGCTACGAGATTTCATTTTAAATGCCATGTTGACTGCCTTTCAGAAACAAAATTATTTTATTTCTACAAGGAATGTCTTCAATCTTGTTTGACGACATATGGAGGTTTAGGATGCATTTTGAGAAGATGCGACATCGGACACCTACCAGTCCAGCAGTAGCCCATGACCATGTCATTAAATCAACTGTTTTCCACTTTTGTCTTGAACTTTGGATGACTAATACTTCTTGTGCTGATACCAGGTTCTCACAGGACTCCTTCTCATGGAAGTCCGAAACATGGAGGTACCACACCTTCACATGGAAGCTACAACCCCACACCTTCACACGGGAGCTACAACCCCACACCTTCACACGGAAGCTACAACCCCACACCTTCCACAGGTGGTGGAGGAAGTTATGGAACTCCATCAACTCCTACAGGCGGAGGTGGTGGAGGAGGAAGTTATGGAACTCCGTCAACTCCTACAGGCGGAGGTGGTGGTGGTGGGTACTACCACTCTCCTCCAACTTCCGGTGGAGGTGGTTCGCCACCACTTGTCTTGAGCCCACCGCCAACCCCGATATCTATCGACCCGGGTACTCCTGGCATCTCCACCCCGACACCTCCATTTCTACCTGATCCAAATTCACCCTTCACTGGAACATGCAAGTAAGTTGCAGTAACTTGAGCGAAGCTTGTTAGTGAAATCCATATTCAAAAAAGAAGACTATCTTCTCTAGCACAAGTAACTCTGTTAAATCTATTTTGTAGCTACTGGAGTACTCACCCAACTCTGATATGGGGCCTGCTAGGTTGGTGGGGAACTCTGGGTGCATTTGGCGTGCCTAGCGTTCCAGGATTTGGTACAAATCCCAGCTTGCAGCAAGCACTTACAAACACCCGCACTGATGGGCTGGGGGAACTATACCGGGAAGGCACAGCTTCCTTGCTGAATTCCATGGTGAATAAGAGGTTCCCCTTCACAACCAAGCAAGTTAGGGAACGTTTCACAGCAGCGCTCAGCTCAAACAAGGCTGCTGCAGCACAGGCCCATCTCTTCAAGTTGGCCAATGAGGGCAAACTCAAACCTAGAGCCTAAAAAAAAACATAGGTCTAGTGGTCTCAATTTCTTTTTCTTCAACAATGCGACAGTGAGATTCAGCTTAAGGCTTCTGTGTGAGCATTTAATTTGCTTGTTTGTGTCTTATTTGAGTGTTTCTAGTTACTAATGATATCTAGGATGTTACAGCACATTGGGATGGATTGTCATGTCACCTTTATTTATATTCTAATAGTAAGCTTTTGGTTCCCCAAAGCTTCAACTAAGATTAACAGTGAGTCATATCTTGCCATGCTAATATAACAGGAAAAGAAGTATGAAGGGCTGTTTTAGCAGCAAATATCACTAGCAAAATTTGAAAGAATAAAAATGCCCAAGTGGGTTCAGTTAATTTTTCACTCAATAGCATTTCAATTGACAGGGTTTTCTGTTTTACCAGGGTTGAAGAAGCAAGGCACTTGGAGCATCAATAACCACCAATAACTCAGACTTTACTGCAATTAAATGAAGAGCAACAAATTCAACCTGTGTCAAGTCAGTGCATAGAGTAGGGTTAGCTCTGCAGACAAAGTAAAACACCAAAATGCACTAGCATTACAGCTGGAATATGCAGAAAAACACAAAAGACTCCACAAGTTAAATAGATGAACTTGCTTAATAAATTTTCAATATAATGGATGCTCAATATTTAGCTTTCATTACAAGGAATGAAACCCTACTGTCATGACAACTACACCTGGCCTCTTGGAGGGTACATATGTGCCCCTTTAAACATAAGACCATCAAAAAGGAAATAAATAAATAAACACCAATCTGTCACAGTCATAACACAATTGCTAGGCCATGAAATATTCAATTATGTGCAGATGGGTGACAAGGCTGTCAAAGTATTCAAAGTCATCAAATGCAAGCTAGTCGGCAATTCATAACTTCCACTAAGAATGGCTATCAAAAACCTGCTGATTGGTTTTGGTGCAATTGCCTGTGCCTCCCTGATGGACACGCATATCATATCCCATCTGTCAAACTAATAATTCTTTGGATTATTCTATTACAAAGTAGGTCAATGCAAGTATATAGCAATCTATAAAATATTCTGTTCCCTCATGTCCCCCACTTTTTGGCAATCAGATGGAGCATCACTTTTAATTGGCCGCAACCAGTGAAAAGAAATGGGATTGAACTTGTATGGAAGTATTAAGAATTTTATATAGAGGGCAAGGGTACAAGATAGGAAAAGAGCATGCACCAGATTCTAGTTCATACAGGGATGCACCTATCCCCCTTTTCAAATGTTGTTTGCCTATCTCAATAGAAGGAAAACTTAGAAAGATCCTGAATTCAAGTTATCTTGTCCGGATATGCTAATGTGTTCCATGATTCAAGGATCCTAAAACTCGAGTAGTGAACTATAGCTATTGTTGAGAACCATAAGGTGTACCATCTGGGCCCTTGGCACCATCACTTGTCCACCATCTTATTGAGAATGCAGTGAGTTTTAGTAAAGTTTGCAACATTGTTGAATTAATGTATTCATTTAAAATCAAATCTTCCTGTCTAAGGAAGCAAACGAGTATTGAAGAATATTACAATTAAAGGACACAAAAGAAAATTAAAATTCACACTTAGATGAAATACTCAATATGAAAATTTAACATTTAATTCTTTTGCTTGGTCAGAAAATATTTGCAGAAAGCATCAGTTTATACAATGTTGAAAGCTCACAGAAATTTTGTAAAGCTTATCTTCGTGGAAGGTACATGATATAAGCCTATCAAGAAATCAAGCCACTGATACCCTGCCAACAGATTTTGGATAGCAGATTGTCTTGAGATGATTTTTATGATTATGATACGTTGTGTACTACTCATCTCGTTTACAAAAACATCAAGCCACTGTCCCACCATCCAGTGTTAACACCATTTAGGACTTATCAAGAAAAATGAATAAACAGACATGAAATAGGTTCTACTGGGGTACATCACAGTTGCTATCTCATAGATATCCAACCAGAATACAACTTACCCAACTAAACATGATTTTTTCTCTCAAACAGAACTTAGCAAACAAGTTTCCCAAAATTAAAAATAACCATAAAAATATCCAGGGGATCAGCAACCAATTATAACCAATAGAGCGAAAGTTCCCCAAGAATCTCCCAAACCTTACAACTGCATGAAAACGTCATTCATGGAATCTATCTTAACTTCTTGATGATTCAACTTCACGACCCAAAAAGCAACAACCATAAAGAAAGATTTAATTAACCATCCGATGAATTGATTTACACCCTTCCATGAAAAAGTTTGGTGAGAGAAATCCCCTTGAATAACAAGTGGTTTCAACTGGACAGATTTCTCCTCCGTTCAACTAACAGTGAATTGAAGCACCTAACAATTGTTCCACAGCAACCAAATTACAATGTAGTGTCTTTTCCCCCTCAAATTATTCTGAAAAAAAAAAGTGAGAACGCACAAAAAGGGCACCTTAGAACAGAGTAAGCATGCTATGTTCTCTACCTAGTAACCACAACAATTAAATTTCATGAGGGAGGCTCACTAAGCAGAATCTTCCATAACAAACCCAATCAAAATCACTATGTTGGATTGAATTTGGGTTTTGGCCTATATCAAGTAGTTAAATGATACCTGCTGCTAGGCTCCTCAATATGTACGAGGGTTAGTTGGAATATGTCAAATTATATTATTTTCATAATTAATAGCATTTTATTTGGTTTGACATGCAATTTCTTAACTAATAGTCAATGGTGTCATAAGATAAGAATGCAGATTTTTCGATATATCATGTTCACTCTATATCCTTAAGACAACTGCAATGTTCCCATTAACTTACAGTAATTTTTCCTGACAGGAAACCATTCATAACTAATAGTTACCTGGCTAAGCTGGAAAATGATCAGACTGGAGATTTGGGAACATAAGGTTTATTCAACATGCTAATAATCTTTTTTGAGCATTCTAAATGCTAAATACACAAAGCACACAGACATGGAGGCACCAGTCAAAAAAAATGAAATTTCCATAACTAATGGTCAAAGTAAGCCTACCGAAGTATTCTCAGTAGTATCTGTATATCATTGGTAAAAGCCAGAAAGTACAAAGAACTCAAGAGGAAGTTCATGAAATCACATAGGTAATTTGGGAATTCACGGAGAAGACACACCCACAAAGATCAAGCTCACGGTGCCATCCCAGCCATTGATGAGCCAAAATTTAGTAGAACTATATAAAAAACAAATGGATGGCCTGAACAGAAGTAGCATGCAGGTCTGATTCTGCATTCAGTGTACCGAGTACAACAAGCAAACTCAGTTATAGATAGAGTCAACAGTATAGCTGGGAGAATCAATTTCCTGAAGTTAGTGTCCCCTAATGTTTGTGGATGGGAGACAATCCCTTCAAATTTAAGTTGATTCAAATGACCTGACCGAAAGTCTACCAATAAAGGATGTTAGAAATGGTATTATTATTTTGATTGATAGAAACGGTATAATTATTCCGATTTGTTAACTCACAAAATAAGCACAAGCTGAAAGTTCATTGAACAATAATGGATCCATCCATGTCTATGATACCATCTGCTTGATTTTAATTAAGCTCCAGATGTTCCACATTCACATCACAGGTGAGCTTGTGAATTATTCACTGTCTGAGGAATTAGGAGATATATCTTTCTTCTAAAACATCTGAGCAAGCAAATTAAAGCTCTAAAATAATTCCATGCATTGCCAATTCCGTGTTGGGCACCACAACACATGCCTCTTGGGTTCATTACAGAAAAAAGAAAATAAATTCAAGCCAATTTACAAGAAACACAGTTTTTATTTTCTACAACAGAAGGATACAATAGAAAAGTATTTCATAAATGACACTTTATAGTTTATACCAACAAACACTATCACTTCTTAACCTTTCAATAAGGACAATAACAATCTTTTTAACCTTGCATATTCTAAGTAGGAAGACTTGATAATTTTTCTTCTACCTGTTTTAACTAGGCATCCTTCTCTTTTGACAAGAAGCTAGAAGCACTTCTAGCAAACGAAGCAGCACAGGACCATAGATGATGAAACAAGAGAATTCTGCTTATATATCAATTTGCTTATTGACAGACACAGCAAGTTTGCTTCTTCATTTGCCTACCAAGGACAAAGATGCTTATATCAGAACCCATATTATTGCTTCCTCTAGAAAAGACTGATTTACAAAAATTATTAGGTTTTGATAAAGGAGTATAGAGGCAGAGAAATTAAGACTTATATATGTAATTTTGTTAAAGGATAATCAAACCCTGCTACCAGAAAGAAACTCTTAAAGAAGAAACAGGGATTGAAGGACACATACAACTATTATTTCAGACCTATCTTTTCACATGCTTCTAAGGCACGAACTAGTCACTAAGTACAGAAGGCAGAAGCTTTCATTGAATCACTATCAGACATTGAAACAGAGTTTTGACAAGATATTGAGCTACATCACCAAGATATCAACTTTAACTCTACCTGAAAACACTGCAAACATTTTAAAATAAAGTTTGTGTCATCATCATTTCTTAGACTCGATTTTCCTTTCCAAAATTCACAATGTCTACCCTCTTAAGCTTTGAGGAGATGCTGAATCTATTTTCCATTATTTTTATCCTTACCAGAAAATAGGTATCACTCTGAGAAATCTACCTGCCCAAATTCATACTTTACTATCTTAATGCATTGCTGGTTACAATGTCCCATAGCTGCTAATTATGATCACTTGGATCAGATAGATAAAATGATACATGCCTACACAGATCTGAGTTAGCTTGATAAACAGCATCCTAAACTAGGAAAATAAGAGGCAAGATACCACATGCCCTTAGGAACAATAAATGATCATCAAGCATCTTTTACAAATGAACATCATATAACACATGGTGAAGCTGAATATCAACTGTTTCCAAAACAGAAATAAAATAATATAATATAATATAATACTTTTTTATAAGTAAATAAACAGAAAATGTATGTGCCTTATGATCTCCTTTTCAATTAAGCCCCTCATTAAGAGGAATATTTTTCATTAAAAAAATCAATTAGAGCCACAATTAACACCCTTAAATTAAGGCTAATGAATATCATCAAGGCCAAAAATCAATTAATGCAAAAGAAAAAAAAAAAACACATATTTGCCTTATGATTAGATTACTCCTTTCAACTAAAGCTACAACTAACTTCCTCATTAAGAGGAACATAAGAAACTGATACTATAAATGGCTGCTAAATTTACCTAAGCAGATCGTTTTGCTTAAAACTGTTTTAACCACCTATGACTTAATCTTCAGGGCATGTTGCCTGGGTCCCACCTATATAACCTTATTCTGCAGGTTACTCGTCAATTTGGTGTTTTAGCAGTTCTCATATGTGCATTAGATCGTAATCTCAGGTATCTTGAACAGTAAAAAAGTAATCTTAAGCCATCTAAGGAAATGCAGAAATGAATATTGAACAAACTCCAAAAGAACTCCATAGGCAGTTGAGGTGGAAATGCTTCAACACCAAGAAGCATTCAAACAAAGTAGGTGCAAACATTACTCAATTGTCCTGAATCCTCAAGATGCATACTCAGCTCAGTATGTAGCTACCAATCGACATCACTGACAAGCTTTCAGGGATCTAAAAGGTCCCTCAAGATGCATACAGCATTTCTTGAATCTAAAAGGTCGTCACAAACCCACCATGGAAATGAACATTCTGCAAAGGAACTGGATAATCTATCCTCACCTTGTCATCAAGCACATTTGTTATCAAGAAATGGCAGCAGATGACCACTTTTACAAGCACAAAAAAAAAAAGAGAAATAGTCAAATGAGCACTACAGACATACTTTGATTATCATAGTAGATTTTGTACTCAAGGCAACCACCCATGTCACAAGAGGACCTTATACTTATAGGGCATATTTTTCTGTAATCACATACTCACAAGCCGCTCAAAACTCTATCGCTACAATGTAACACCTGGAGCGATTGAAAACAAACTTGATGATAAGTCTCAACCAAAACAAGGCCACATCATTAACTCCAAACTGCTTCAAGGAATCATGGTGCCTGAATTTACTATGCATGTTGGTTAAGAGACCCCTGATCATTTGATGCACTACAGGCAAATGATAGTATCCAATATGTGCAATGATACTCTACTTTGCAACATATTCCTGATAAGCTTGTATCACCTAGCCCTGTCTTGGTTTTATGGCCTGCCCTAAAAATTCATGCATGCATTGCTTCCAATCGTATGGAGCATGCATGACTTGAAGTAGCCAAATCCTATTCTGTCTGACCTGGTAAAGAGAGATGAACAACATGTATCATGAAGAGCATGGCATACCACTCAAGAATGGGGCCACCTCAAGTCCTTAATTGAAAGAATTGTAAAGAGAGGATAACTGCAACAGTATATAAAAATGTCAAATGACAATGTCAGAACCACCCAAACTCCACAAGTCAAATAGGCTTCCCATCTTCTCTGCCTGTTATTCATTACATTCATGGTGCTTCATCCAATGATAAGGTGATCTTTAAAAACAAATGCAGTCATTTTGCCATATTTGTTGAACAGATATATAATATATACAGGATGAACCCAGTGATGGTAGTCGCCAACTAGAGACTGCCCCTAGTGTATCTCAAGCGATTGATACTACCCGTGTAACCTATCCTCATGAAGATGCTCTAGTGCTAAAGTTGAGCCTTGAGGAATTCAAGGTATGTCTCATTTTGGCTGACCGTAGCAGCTTTGTGGGTCCTCCATGGATGACATTATTTCAGTAGATGGGTTATCCAACTGCAGCCTTAGAAAATCCAAGGAAAATATCGCCCAGCTTTAATGGGATAGCAACCACCACTTAGGAGTTCTTCCTATCTCAATTGGACATCATAATGGACAATAAATTCTCAATGGTGGATTTGAAACCTTAAAATACCATCCTGAGAAAAGTTTGCAAGATAAATTGAAAGTTGTGTTGTCCATCTACCATCAGATGATGTGTTTTCTTACCAGTCAGGACCAAGTAGTCATAATATAGTCACTTCATGGTATTTTCAATTAACAATGAAAGACTCAAAATGCCTACCTACCAAAATAAATTTAAACAACAATCATAATAGTCAGTATTAGAAGATAGAGATACCTCGTGGCAATTTGGTCCATTGGACATTTTTGACGATTATACATTAGAAAAATGGAATGTAGCTTAACCTAGAAAAAGGCGCTGTTGAGGTAAACTAGGGAACATTCCTTGGTACATGATTACTCATGGGGAACTAGAATCAGAGGATGATACATTAGAAAAAAAGAATGAAGCTTAACCCGGACAAGGTGTTTTTGGAGTAAAGTAGGGAAAATTCCTTGGTTACACGGTTACTCAGAGGGGAATTGAAGCAAAGCTGAACACAGCTGAAGTCCATAGTAGAATTTCATTCTTCAATCAACCAGAAAGAACTCTAATGTTTAACTGGATGCTGTCTCTCTTTGGGCCAATCATCTCCAAATTTGCTGATAGCACCATTTTTTAATATCATAAAAGGGATAGAAGAGGCCTTTAACTTCATTAGAGGACACCTGCTGTTACCACCTGTTTCAAATTGTTATAGCTTGGAGAAGATTTTTACCTATACTTGGTGCTTTCTGACGTCATCTTGAGCACAATATAAGAACAGATAACCGTAGGCACCAAAAGCTAGTATATTACAAAAGAAAAACCTTAGCAGGATCTGAAGGAAACTATGCCTGAATGGAGCAAACTGGAGGTTGACATTGAGGGTAGTTGCCAGGAAATTTTGTGTGTATTTACAAGTACATCAAATGACAGCCATAATTGGTATGCTGCGCAAATCGGTGCCTTCACAAGCCTAACCTGTCAGGAAGAATGCTTAAGTGGTTCATAGAGCTTAGTGAGTTTAACATGTTTTATAAACCATGAATTTCACTCAGAGGGCAAGTAATAGTTGATTTCTTGGCAGAGCTGCCCAAAAAAATACAAAGCTTGAATGTCAAAAACATCACGGTGGGATAATACAATGAACAGATCCTGTCGAATCCCTGGGGCTAGACTAGTTATGTCACAAAACTCTGATTAGGGAAATAATAGAACATGCAACACAATGAGTCCTTGCTACTAATAATATGACAGAAAATGGCGCTTTAATCATCAGATTGGACCTTGCTCTGCCCCTTTCAGCAACAAAAGTCCATATCAAAACTGACACAAATAATTTTTAGCCACATTCAAGGGAAATTTGAAACCAAAGAGGACTAAATGGCTTGATACCTAAAGTTGGTGAAATTCCTCTAGAAGAGGCTCCATTAATGGAGTGTCATATGCATTCCTTGGAAAAACAATAGAAGGGTAGATCCTTGGCTGATATAGCATCAACTTCACCAATCAAGTAAACCACAATGCTTCTAGTCTATTCCGAAGACAATGAAGAAACTGACTCTAAGATCAGCTCAGTTATGAAATCACCTAAATGGATGGACCTCCTATCAGTTATCTAAGAAACCAGGATTTACATCCCGATGACAAGCGAGCATGTGAATTCCAAATATATTCACCATGATTCTTGCCAGTAAAGAGGTAGTTGTACAAACATGTGAGAAAGATGCCGAATACCTCTTAACAGAATCACATGAAGGAGTTTGTGGTAGTTACCAGAGGTTTATACACACAAAGTGTAAAGGGGCCAATGGTTTTCCTTGATTCCTAGGCTACCATTCTTACATCTTAGTCACTTTTTGAGCCCTTGATGGTCTGTGCAATGGGAATGGACA
>LLYR01084708.1:2059-17825 GCA_002878655.1 Cissus quadrangularis
TTGCGAAGCAGTGGGTGGGAGTTACAGATTTGAGTGTTCAAGTTGTAAGAAGGTTTTCGGGTCCCACCAGGCTCTAGGTGGGCACAGAGCCAGTCACAAGAATGTGAAGGGGTGTTTTGCCATAACGAGGAATGAGGGGGAGGATGAGAGGGATGGAGATGCGGAATCGAAGGAGAATTTGGAGGAGAAGATGGTGATGGTGCTGGGGCACAAGTGCAGTATCTGTTTGAGGGTGTTCTCCAGTGGTCAAGCCCTAGGTGGACACAAGAGATGCCATTGGGAGAGAGGAGATGAGCAGCCATCTTCTTCATCATCACTCCCTCAAGGGCTCAATTCCTTTCCGCCCAAGCCGGGTTTTGGTCTGGACTTGAACTTGCCTGCTCCTTTGGAAGATGATCCCTGCTGCTCCCTTTCTTCAAACCTGGCTTTGGACTTAAGGCTGGGACTATAATCCTCCGGACATGGCTTCTTCGGCTTGTAATGTAGGATTTTACTAATCAATATTGCTTTAACATTGTACAGTTGATACGGGCTTGGAAAGGTTTCTTGTTGGCCCAAAATTGGGACACAAAAAATGTGACTTTGATCGACACCATTGTCTCTATGCATATATTGTTCTATACCGGACAAACACTATTTATTTCTCTTTTGTTTGCTTATCTTAATCTTTTATAGATATCTAAGACAATGGATGGCCTGCAGATGATGCTATTAGAGAATTAATAATCATGTGGCTGGAAACATTCCATTGAACTGGTTTTCCATTCAAACTGATATGAGGAGAACCGCATGATGGCCACACAACACATGGGGCCAAGACAAGCTTCCTTGTTACTCTTTCGACATGAGAGAATTCTTTTAGTCCCGTGCCCCGACCTTTCGAGCTGTTTTGGGCTGCATTTGCGCTCTGGCTATCTTTATGAGGATGATGAATAAAAAATATAGTCAGAAGGAGAGAAGAAATGGCAGGACATGGTGAGAAAACATCTTCAGATTTCCAAAATGGCCAAAAGCAAATGCCGCATTAGAGCTTACCTTTTACACTCTTAAGATAAGCTTAAATACTCCTAAACGACTCTGCAACGACCCGAATGCATAACTTAGTATTTCGAAAGAAAATGAAACAGCAGGGTCTAAAGATTCCCCATAACTTGAGTGATGTATTCCATGACCTATGCCCACTGAAGCCAGAATAACAACTTTGCTGATACCCTTGTTTAACTTACTACTCTGTGTTAAGGCTATGGTAGTCCATGAGGTCGCATGGTGGCAACTTTGTTGACACCTAACCTACTTTAGATTACTCTATGCTCAAAAGGTTTTAGCCCTAATTTTTCCCACAAGATTGCACAATTTTTTATGCCTATTCCTTGTACCCGAATGTACTTTCATGGCCTTAATAGGTTGCATCAGAACCCAAATAATTATGCCCCATTCAGGCCTACATATATGATTTAGAACGAGAAACTTTGTTAGACATGAACTCCGAACATTCTTTATGAATTGGGGCCAGAGACTAGGAATTGACTATGCTAGGAATGACGCCGGCAGGCTTATATGTAAAAGGTTTGTTCCTCCCTTTAGTTGTTATCAAAACCCATGATTCTGATCTGGGATGGTCCATGTTTCGTCATTTCCTTAAAATTTAATTGTACTTTTGAAAATCGTCCTTGATTTGTAGTCATTGAACCTCACACCAAGTGCAACGTCCCCATAATATTTTAAGTTTTGAGAGACATTTGAAGCTTGTTCGTGCGTGGATTATGAAATTTTAGTTTCACAGGCTCATAGCCCATGAGCATACAGATGAGTGTCATCATAATAAGAAGTGGATCTCAAGCATCTGTCAATGTGAGAACAAGTGCAATTATTGTTGTGTTCAAGACTAATGAATCAGAGACAGCTATTGATATTTTAGGAGTTTGGCGGGGATTGAAATTTCTAGAGACGAGACCCATATTGGATCACTTTTATTGTAGCTCACCAACTCAATGGACATTTCAGCAGATGCATAGAATAGTTCTATTGACCTTCCCTTTTCCTGGTTTTAATCAGACATGTTCAATAATGGTATATACAGTTCTCATCTACCTGTTCATTTGACAGCAACTTTGGGGGTTCTATCCAAAGTGAATCTGTAAAATATTATATTTTCTTAAGAAGTCAGAATCTTCTCTGGATTCCCCTCAAAATAAATCTGAATGCTATGTGAAAGCTTCTTGGGGTATCTTGCCTTGATTCAACTCTCCTCTATGAAAAGATGGTCTATGCAGTAATTAAAGGGCTTATTATATTCACCCATGTGTATTCATCCTGTCTGTGATGAACACATCGTAGAATCCATCCTAATGGTACTTACTTGTTTATATGAAGGTTCTGATGTGGAATGGAATAGGCGTCCAAGTTTGAAAAATAAAAAATCCCCACATGGCTTTCTCTTCTCCTTTCCTTGTGCTGATCTGCAACATATCCTCCTACCTTATTCTTTTCTCATAATATTCTATCTACTCTAACACGAGACAACTGTCATCGCTAGGTCCTGTTTGATGATAGCTCGAGCTGCTAAAGATTGATTCTCCAACTCTATTCTGTCCCAGCCTGGCCTATTTCTAAGTTTAACAAGGTTTAAACTATTGGCATATTGACTACTCTTCCCTTACAATTAGATCTAATTTTAAATAAAGTGGAAGAATCTTAAGACAGAGAAATATGAGTTCAGAGATATTCATGTTGAATCCTTTGGGATCTTGATCAGTTCATTCAATTGGCGCGTGGAGTCCACAGCCAAATACGTAGTTGTCTGTATCGAAATAATTCATCCATATACTTGAGCTGACTTTTGAATTGCTGATGATGTGACAAATAATATAGTCTGCCACCTAATCTAACGCTAGTGTTTTTGGTCCTTTAGGCGTGTGTCTAGGAAGCTACAAGGAGAAAGAATGGCATCAAGGCACGTCATATCAGGCTAGGCCATATGCTTTCTCTTTCTTTTCATTTCTTTTTATAGTCTTGCAAACATCAGCTATGGCCAGATGAACTTTACCATGATAGTGACATGTGAAGTAGTTTTATTGGATGAAGCATTCAAACAAATGCAATTATTGTAGCTGTGTCCATGAAAACTTGAATTGGTCTTATTATGAATTTACAATCGCATATTCCATTCTTGGTCTCTGATGTGTCTTAGAAGCATGCCAATAGTAATTACAATCTTCCTGAAATTTGGGTGATGGAATATCAAATAAGAAATCGAATTGAAGCGAAAATTTCTCAGATATGAGAATCTGCCAAGGGTTTGCATGATCTGACAGATGTGAGCTCAATTATGAGGTCTCAGGTCGCCAGACCTGGTCATGGAATGAAGGTTGAGGGAGTCCACAGCAATTACTGATGCCAAATCTCTTTAATACAAATTGCCAGTGTTTCTAACGCGGAAACCTTGGGTATAACAAGACATTATTATGAATAAACTATGTTTAGGCATGTTGGCACTACTTACTATTTTCTATCAACATCGAGAACCTGCACGAAATTTGAAACAATTATTATGTAATCCAAGCAAGTTGTTGGGTTATAGCACATAGTTTGATCTATCAGGACTCCGAACCTTGAATAATTTTCTCGGTTTACCCGCTAATGTTGCTTTGCTTCGCTAATTTTTGAGATAATTTGTCGCTAACTCAACTCACAGACCTTGTTCTTGCAGAGCAATATTTCATTAGAAAAATGGAACCCCACCTGCATAAGGGTTCCCACTTGCCCTGAAGCAGAACTAACTGGTCCCGCTCCTGACAAGATTCCGGTGGCAAGGATCCAAAGGAGAAACCCTAGACTGAGAATCACAGATGGTGGAATCAAGTGGATGAGGTCAGCCTGATTTGATCAATCAGTAAACCATACAATAATGCACACATTAATTGGGCCCCTGCAAGAGTTTTGTGTGGAATGCACGTAAGAGAAATCTTTAGTTTAACCCCTTGATGTATATACTATTTGCTATTTTATATGTTTTTGGTTTTACTTTAATGATAATCGGTGCTTTACACCTCATCAACACTATAAATTATTGCACAAAGCTTCGCATGAGTATGTTCAGTAGGTTCCATCCGCATTCCAACTTTAATTTTTGGTCATAAGCATCCCAATTGATTAACATTTTCTCTCATTTTCAATGACTAATCAAAGCTATTATAAAAACTATTTCACTTTTGCACTGTTGAAGCTTCATTTCTTATACTGATTCAGGTAAATGGCTCCGCTTCAACCCACATCATCCTCTGCCGGTGGAAGAGCACCAATCACCATCACTAGCCTACCGAGCAATAGGATAATCTGTTTACAGTTGAGATATATGTATCAAACTGTAAGAGATCATCATTCATAATGAATAAAAATGGGAATTACCCATTTCAAGTCTGTTCTTCTTGATTTGAACCAATCGAAAGTTTCTCTTTAGCTTTGTAATTTGTGTGTGTTTCCCCATAAGCAGCATGGGTAGGTCCTGGCTTGTTAAGGACAAGCAAAAATGAGGCACTTCACTCAAAAAATCCCCACCTCCCTCCATGGAATCACTGGTAATAACTCATGAGGATTCCATTAAACAATCTGTAGAGTGCAGTAGTAAGTTGGTTAGGCGTGGACTCAGTAAAATGGATGTGGCGAATCGAGGAAGAGGTGGTTGGCCCTGACCCCCCAAGATTCTGAGAGGCAGATAATAGTGAATGGCCAGAGTAGGCCAGCATTTCATGTGCATCAAGAGCTCCCAAACTATGATTGGAGGATGAATCAAGCTCAGAGAGCTTGATGATGAGCAGAAATTCATGACTTAGTGGGTTTAGCAATAATATTTTATGTTGTTTCACATGGGAATGAAATCAAATAAACCATTAGAAAATAAAATTCCATTTGGGTGATTTACTTTACTTTCTTACTGATATTGATGCCTTTAAACCAGAGTTTGATGATGTGTGTGGTTCATAGTGGGCGTGCCCAGTGTCTTGGAGTCCAATGCAGAGGGGACCCAAAAAAAGAAAAGGCCAACCAAGGCTGAGGTCAACTTGGTTTTGAGGGTGTCTCAAAAATTTCCAGTCAAATTTAAACAGCCGAGAAGCGATGGTGAGAATCTTTTCACAGACCCAAAAAGTTCTGAACACCACCCAAAGATGAAAAAGAAGAAGCAAAAAAAGGAAAAAGAATTAGTAAAGGCAAGGAGCCCTTATTTCATTGAACCAAATATGCAATACAAGACAAGGAATCTCAGCAGCAATAAACATTCATAACTTCATCAGTGGCTGATTGCTCTTCCTTTCTTCCTCTCTACCCCCCTCCCTGTTTCTCTTTCTCTCTCTCTCTCTCTCTCTCTGAAGTTTGAGCTCCCAACAAAAACATCAATTTTCTTTTTTCCTTTGTTTTTCCTTATGTAGTTGTAGTTGACTTTGCAGAGACAATATCATGTGTTGTGCATGAAAGAGAGAAGGGTTGATGTTTGGTTCTTTTGTGGGTCCTACTTTTTTGGAGGAGATTCTTCACCTTATAGCCTGCAAACTAGTAGACCCCAGATGGCAGAAACGGGAAAGAGCAGACACACTCAAAAACTGAAGATAAAAGTTGCTTGAGGGAGATAGCTTTTTGTTGTGGCTGGGTTTTGAAGGACCAAATCCACCTCTAACTCTTCACCAAATCTTCGCTGGTGATGAGTTGCTACTCCTGACTCTGACAAATTATATAGCCATGGTGGACATTCCCAATTGAGATATTCCAGAGAATATTCACAGAGTGAGTTGGTTATTCTCTTCCTTGTCCTTTTTCCACCCCTCGTTTTTTCACCTCTTCTCCTGTTTTTGGTTTGGTGCAAGGATGGAGAAGCGTAGGTTTCAAAAAGCTGTACGGGTTTTCACTTTCAAAAAATGGGTTGTTTTCTTTTTTCATTCTACTTTTTTTTAGGCCTGAGACCACATCAAGTTTGATAAATCAGACATTTTCTGAAATGGGTTTTCGAATTTTAATGATATGGTCGTAAGTTCGGAGAGTATTTTCTTGATTTCCGAGTCTGGGACGGTTAGGATTGCCATGCTTTTTATTCAAGCTGAGGTTCAGAGAACTCCAATCAAACTTTTTTCTCTTATCCTTGGTTCTCCATGAATTGTGTTAGGCTGCTTTCTCTGAAATTCACTTCTGATTGCAGTTCCAAAACAATATTTCTTGACGATGTTTCTGCAACACAGACAGATTGGGTTCTTGAAGACCGACGAGAGGAATCCTCCCTGGAAGTTTCTCTTTTTGTTTTTCATCTTTACACTTCTTCTGTGTTTTGGGTCATGAAAGTGGGCAACTCTTATGAAATAGTGTCGATTTAATTGGAATTTTCAGAGAATTCGGTATGGAAGATGGTTCTTTTACCCCTAATTCCGTGTTTGGAGGCCCCTCAGATGGCGCCATGGATCTGAATTTCATGGATGAACTCTTGTTTGAAGGATGCTGGTTGGAGACCACCGATGGATTCAATCTTCTGCAACCAGCTGCCTCCACTTCCAGTGCTTTGAAGGACTCTTCACACTATTCACTCACCTTTGACAATTCCAACACACCCCAGAAAAACTATCAAGACGATAACCAAAAACCATCTTTGCTGGAAAATCCATCTCCGGTTTATCCTCAGTCTGGCAACTGGAAAGCCTTTGAAGCTGCAACAGTTTCAGACACATCTGAAAGTTTTCTGGTTGAAAGCACTGAACTGGGCAGAAGATGGTGGATTGGACCCAGTTCAAGTCCAGGCTCTGCTTCCTCAGTGAAGGACAGATTAATTTTGGCAATCAGAAACTTGAGAGAGTTTACAAAAGAGAGGGATGTTCTTATTCAGATATGGGTGCCCATTAAGAGATGTGGGAAAAATGTTCTTACAACAAATGACCAGCCATTTTCTCTTGATCCAAACTGCCAGAGTCTGGCTAATTACAGATATGTTTCTGAGAATTATCACTTCTCTGCTGAGGAGGACTCAAAGGAGCATGTTGGGTTGCCTGGCCGTGTTTACTTAGGCAAGGTGCCAGAATGGACCCCTGATGTTCGTTTCTTCAAGAGTGAAGAGTACCCTCGTATTGATTATGCGCAACGCTACAATGTCCGTGGATCGCTTGCTCTTCCTGTTTTCGAGCGAGGCAGCTTGGCTTGCTTGGGTGTCATTGAGATTGTGACGACTGCCCAGAAGATCAATTATCGTCCTGAACTCGAAAATGTCTGCAAAGCTCTTGAGGTCTCTTCTTATCTTCAACTTGCTAAACCAGACTACCATCACATTCATTCATTTCTTTGATTAAATGGGTCCTCTTATTCTATGGTTTCTTTGTCTTCTCCATCTCGCCTGTCATGGGTATGTGTCCTAGTAAACATTCTGATTTCCATTTTCAGGCTGTTGATCTTCGGAGTTCGGAAGTTCTACATCCTCCTGTCAAGGTAAATGACAAGTATCCAAAAAGTAGGAGCCAGATGAACTTAAGCATTCAGTACTAAGATGAACAAAATTCTTTCCCTTTTCAGGCTTGCAATGAATTATACCAAGCTTCAGTGCCTGAGATTCTTAGGGTTTTAGCAAGTGTATGTCAGACACATAGGTTACCGTTGGGTCAGACCTGGGCCCCCTGTATCCAACAAGGTAAAGGTGGCTGCCGGCATTCTGATAAGAACTATGCTATGTTTTTGTCTACTGTTGATCATGCCTTCTATGTCACTGATGCAAAATTTAAGGGCTTTCATGAGGCATGCTCCGACCACCATTTATTTAGGGGTCAGGGTGTTGTTGGCAGAGCATCAACTACAAACCAACCTTGTTTTGAAAGCAATGTAACTGCCTTTAGCAAGTCAGAGTATCCTCTTTCTCATCATGCTAGGATGTTCGGGTTATGTGCTGCAGTAGCAATCCGTCTGAAGAGCATATATAATGAATCATCAGATTTTATCTTGGAGCTTTTTTTACCAACAGATTGCCAAGTAGCTGAAGAACAGAAACGGTTGCTGACTTTATTGTCTATTGGCATACAGCAGACTTGTCGAAGTTTCCGTGTTATAACAGGGACGGAGTTGGAGAAGGAATTCAAATTTCCAGTTGGTGGAGCTTTATCTGCTTCAGATGAGAGGTGTAAACAAGAAGGATCAGTGAAACTGTTGTCACCTTCTATGAAAGAATCATCCTGGGTTGGCCATATGATGGAAGCCCAAAAGAAAGGTAAAGGTATCTCTGTCTCATCGGAGTACCAGAAGAAAGAGCCCGAAGAAGAGTTTACGGTGACAGCTGATTGGAGTAACCCTGGGGTGGAGCTGCACCATGGGCAGGCATTCTCAGAGCCTGGGCAACCTCAAAAAGATACAGTAGCAGAAGGAAGTGTTGAAGGTGGAGGAGATCTTTCTTTGGGTGGGCAACAGTCATCAAGTAGCAGAAAAGCTCGAGAGAAGAGACGTACAAAGACAGAAAAAACAATCAGCTTACAAGTTCTGAGGCAATACTTTGCTGGGAGTCTCAAAGATGCTGCCAAGAGTATTGGCGGTAGGGAAATAACTGTTGCAACAAATAATGTGGATTTTGTTTTAGGATGCAAGATTTTAATGAAATATTTATGTCATCCATTCATTCAGACTATATGTTGGTACTCACCCACTTTGTTTCGTTTGCAGTATGCCCCACTACACTGAAAAGGATATGCAGGCAACATGGGATCAACCGTTGGCCGTCCCGGAAGATCAAGAAAGTAGGCCACTCCTTAAGGAAACTCCAGCTTGTGATAGACTCTGTCCAAGGTGCCCAGGGGCCTATTCAAATTGGATCCTTCTACACAAACTTCCCAGAACTGAGCTCTCCAACTCTACCTGGGACTGTTCCATTTTCTTCATCCAAGATGACTGATACCTCAAAGCAGTTAAACCCTCAATCTGAGGGGTTGTTTAGCCCTGGAGCCACTACTTCAAAGTCTCCCTCCTCTTCATGCAGTCAAAGCTCTAGTTCAAGTTTCTGTTGTTCAACTGGAGCAAAGCAGCAATCTGACACAGTCAATGCCTCACTGAGTGGAGATATTTTAATGGTAGAAGACCCTGTTTTGCTAAAGAGAACACGAAGTGATGCAGAGTTGCTTGTTTCTAATCCAGATGAACCAAAGCTCCTAGCAAGATCCCAGAGCCACAAGTCCTTTGGTGAGCATCCCTATGTTGAGACTTTACCTCCCTTACCAAAGAGTAACAGCGGGGCCTTGCGCGATGGGGGTGGATTCAGAATCAAAGCAACTTTTGGTGAAGAAAAAGTCCGGTTCAGCTTGCAGCTTAATTGGAATTTCAGAGAGCTGCAACAAGAGATAGCAAGGCGTTTTAGTATAGATAATATGGACAACATGGATCTCAAGTACCTAGATGATGACTGTGAATGGGTTCTGCTGACATGCGATGATGATCTTAAGGAGTGCATAGATATATACAAATCCTGTCAGATCCGTACCATTAAGCTTTCCCTCCACTATTCTTCTCATCTGAAACAAAAAATTTCAGGTTTTCGCAGCGGTCCATCCTGACATCGTCACCACTTTCTTTTTGGTTGGTGTTTGGAGTAAAAATAATAGTGGTAATGTAGAGACATTTGGAGGTTATACAGCCAGATGATTATCTCAGTGTTGGGAAGATTCTGCTGGTGAAATTGAACAGAGGAATCTGTTCAGTTTCATAATATTCTGGACAGCTATCAGCTCTTCATCAACTCAGAGGACTCAGAAACTTTATTAGGAAGAAAAGTAATATGGCTACAAGAAGAATCAATTCAAGAGTTGATGTTCACTGGAAAAACTGATATTATACAGACATGCATTTGACATTTTTCAGAATGAACTTCTTTCCTAAATCTGCTTGCTTGCTATAAACCTGGGTCTTCTGATAAGGGATTTTTGGTTTCTCAAGAGGCTTTCAATGTAGTTTTTGGTGTGTAATGGTGTATTAAGAATGCCTCTTCTGTAAATTTGATACCTTTTAGGATAAGATGTGTCAACTGGCTGCATTTTATGGAATTGTTGGCTTGTCAAACTATAAATCCTGAATCCTGACCACATCTCATCCACCTTTTTTACTTGTGGAATATCAGTTTATGATTGCTTACATACTATGAAGAAGTTAACAACATACGCGATGCCTGTTTGGAAAGAGATTCCCGTGGTTTTGATGTGGGTTTGTAGGATTAAGAAAAAAATCATACCAGTCTAAGGTCAATAACTTTTTCCTATAAATTATAGAACAGTCATGTTCCTCATTATTAACATGAGAATCCTCTACTTGCCCTAGTACACTCCTTTCCCAATCAGAATTTTCTTTCTTTGGGGCTACTTTGGATCGAAAGAGTGGCTGGTCCATGTCTAATTAGTGGAGGACAAGAAAATAGCATCAAGCGAGAAGTTCTGTACTTACCTTTCTGGGGATCAATCAATTATACAAAGACGGAAGACAATTGCGTAAACCTATAAAAGAGAGTTTCACTATTGAAAAAGTTATCTACTAAAAAGATCATGAGGTATTTAATTATTGGGATGTGGCCCAAAATTGATCAACAGACAGTCTTACTACTGAAAATCTGGAACCAAACCTGGCTCCATAACTGAAAACATGGAAAAAGATCTCACTGATTAAGATGTGCTTCTATGTCTTTGGGTTGTTGATTTGGATAAATATTCTGTATTTCAAATTTTATATTTCCTTGAAGCAAAGAACAACACTTACGGAATTGCAGCATTGGACAGGCTTTTACATATTATTACATGAGCAAAGACCAGTTGAATTTGATACAGGCAAATTACACCACAATCCTCATTAGATGGACAGAACTTATTGGTGTAATTAAAACCACTGGAAAACCACAAAGGGGGTTGAAAGGAAACAACTTAACTGTATGAACATGCATCATTCTGCATGTGAATGCATTTGCCATCCAGGGAGGTGGGAGGAACTGTAAAAGAGAATGCATGAAGTTACTTGCAGTGTATCATTCTATTAAGTTCATTTTTTATTCCAACAAAGTCCAGAAATTGGGGTATGTAGAAGTTACACTGAACTTATTTTAAGATAGCCGAGGAAGAGTAAACTACCAACTATTACGGCATAGGAAGAGGGCAGAAACTTTTAATCTTCCATAGCCAATGATGATGCTCCTGGCTGGAGGATATGATTTCAGTGCAAAATTTTGACAATAGTGGGAAAATGTCATCAAACTGTTTGTTGCTGGTACATAAATCTAAAATGAAGTAAAAAACTTGAGACCAATCCATCATCACAATGAAGAAGTCAAAAACCGTTTATATGAGGTAGTACCTCTACCCAGTGCAGGGGGATTATATTCATAAAAAAAAATTTCTATCTTGATTTCAGCCTAAAAATATAAGCACATAAAATGTGGATGGTATTGAGAAGATGACTAATCCATAATCACAAATCAGATTTTCCAAATTGAGACCAGATTCATTTTTATATTCAGAATGGCATCATACCTTGAGAGATTAAGCCACAAACATCTTTGAAAGTGATTGATGAGATGATTAATCCTTCTCCATAAGAACTCATGCGTCAGATCATCCAGTCATCATATACCTCTATTAGTCTTCAAGTACTAATTCTTGATTGGTACTCCATTTATCCCAAAGAATCTGCACATAGTTTTCGATTTCTTCATCCATCAGATCATGTTTTCAGGAAGCCAGCTCTTATTTCTAATATTTGAAGCTAACTAATTTTTTATATTTTTCTGATAGGAAACGGGGAAACAAAACAAAAAATGTTCAGCTAATAAGAAAAAAGGTACTAGGAGCTATACATACTGAATTAATTATTTTATTCATAGCAGCCAGAAGATCTCTTGCAAGTGTGCAAACAAGAAAAGAAGACAAATGATGTCTCAGAGAGGAAGAAATGATGTGGATTTACCGATTACAAGAAACGTGTCTCTTGTTTACAATGAATGAGGGGAAATCCAGAATAATTCTGCTTCACCATTCCCTAGATGAGGTTGGCTGGTTGCTCATTGGCTATGCTATCATACTCTCTTGCATCTTATCTGATGTATAAATGAACCTCACCCTTAGAACCTGAAGAATACCAAATGCTAATCAGTTGAATAAATCGGAATAGAAATAGCTCAGCTTATTAAAATGGTTGAAAATTATCAGACACACATAATGTACAGGAAGACAAGGTAGGTATTAATGCAAAAAAGGTCTTCAATCTTCTCACAGATACAATCCTTCCAAATCATTTCAAATATTGATATTGACCTCTAGGAACCAATTTCATTAGTTGCTCCCCAGTAATCAAGAAAGTCATTTTTCTGAGGTTGCAGATTTGTGATGCTTCCTTGACCCCAACCTTTCTGTACTCGCTTAAGTGCTTTCAGTGCTAGCCTACTGCCATCATCTCTGAGAAAGAATAGGAAATCAACATGTAAGAAGATCTAATGGGAGAATAGAAGTCAAAAAATAATACATATATCAAAAGCGTAACAATGAAAATGTCAGGCAAGTCTTGCAATATATCAAGACGTATTCCCAGCATATGAATTAATTGTCACACAGGCACAAATGGCTAGATCTCAGAAAGGATATCTTGTGGAGAAGAGCTTGCTAGATTTATATTTATAGTAGTTGAGGTGAGGAGAAAATATGGGAACAGGAGAGAAATGAAGGAATTACTGATCATCAGGTTTATGTTTAATGGACAAATTCTATATATGGAGATCACCTACAAACCAGATAATACCATGTGCTCTGACAAAAGCTCCACAATAATTATGCAGTTGCCATGCCCATATCCCACTTTATGCCAGGAAATAATATAGCTTCAAATTGAGTACACGAACATCTTTTATCACATGAATACAATTAAAAAGGCATTCCAAAAGCTTCTATCAAGACAAGAAGATAAATAAATCTAAATCACAGTCCAAGTATGGCATCAAGCAATCACACAGACAAATGAAATAACAGAAGAAAATATCAGAAATATGAATGAAATAATATAGAGATATTTTACAGACTTACCTATGTATTATTTTTTGCCAATCTCTTTCACTGAATTTGTTTTGTTTCAGATGGTTGAAAGGACTCTCCTTTCTAGTAATCTTATTTTCGACCATACCTTCTCCAGCCATATCCATCATACTTTCTGCAAGTTCATCAGCATCATGTTTCTTTCCCCTTTTACCCAGGCCATCAATCACTGGCATAAAACATGCAGGATCAAACCTATACCCCTTATTAATCATCTTATGAAGAATATCACTTGCATTCTCGAACATTTCATCCTTACAAAGTTTTTGAATGAGATCATTATATTGGAAATTTCCAAGAACAAAACATCTATCTAAAGCTGCATCAAATAGTTCCATAGCTTCTGAGGTTTCCCCTCCAATAAGTAACTCATTGAACAGCAAACTATAAAGAGCTTCCTTGTGGCCGCATATACTCAAAGCCATTTCAAACAGTTCTTTTACCACACCAAAGTCACTTGTCTTGCAGAAAGCTTTAATTAATAATCTGAAGGAAGAAATATTAGGAGAAATACCCTTTTGTAGCATTTCATCTAACAAAGAAGTCGCATCTTGAATCTTCCCAACTTCACAGAGACAGTGAATCACATTATTATAAGTGCAAATGTCAGGAGCAATTCCTTTTTCTTTCATATCATCTAGAAGCCCATATATTTCAAATATTTGATGCTTACTTCCTAACCCCAAGATCAATGAATTGTAAGTCTGCAAGCTCTTGCTGCAACCTCTTTTTTCCATATCCTTGAGAACTCGAAATGCTGATGATATTTTTCCCTGTTTACAGAAACTATGAATGAAAGTATCATAAATAATTGAATCCGGATACAGATTTTTACCCATCATCTCAATGAACTTCTTTCTAGCTTCATCAAGTCTACCTGCTTTGCAAAATCCATTGATTATGATTGAATATGTGATCAAATCAGGCAGGCACTTCTTCCCATTATTACTACTATCCACTAGACCAATATATGAGTTTCCTAGGTTGCCAAGAGCGGCACTACCATGAATCCACATCCCCTGGACAATTTCCACTGCTTCATCCAATTTTCCAATGTTACATAGACCATGGATCACAATATTACAGGTTACATTATCGATATCATAACTTTTCTCATTCATCTTTTGCAGTAGTTTCTCTGCCTCCACTATCCTTCCCTCTTTCCATAGACTGTGCAGCAAGATATTGCAAGTATAGGTGTTTGGAGAACAGCCCTTCCGAATCATCTCATGCAGGATACTATTTGCTTTGAATACCTTCCCTGCATGGCAGCATCCATGGAGCAAAGTACTATAAGTTATAGTATCAGGATCAATTCCACTGCTGATCATTAGCCCCATAACCATTCTTGCATCAGAGATCAATCCATTCTTGCAGAGCCCATCTATCACTGTGTTGAAAGAGTAAATGTTTGGTTCTATACCCTCATCTACCATTTCTTTAAGCACTGATTGTGCCTCCAACAGTTTTCCATTCCTTACCAAACCTAGCAGCCATATGTTATAGCTCTCTAACTCCATTGGGCAGATAGTTCTTTTCATTGACTCAACCAGGCTCTTTGCTTCCTCCAACATCCCTTCCTTGCCAAATGCCTCCAGCATTAGATTAAACGTTATGATATTTGGTTGAGGCAATCCCAATTCTTCATCTATTTGCATGTCTCTGAAAATCCTAGAAGCTTCAAGAATATTTCCAGCATCGCAAAGAGCAGAAATCCTAGAATTGAAAGTGACAACATCAGGAAACATACCTTCCTCTCTCATCCTCTCCACCAATCTTTCAGCTTCATCATTCCTTCCTTCCTTGCAAAAACTAGAAATTAAAGTATTGTATATGACATTATTAGGTCGAACCCCTAAACCCTCCATCCTGTCTAAAAGCTCCAAAGCTCGAATACCCAGCCCTTCTCTGCAATACCCACGAACCAAAATCCCAAAACTGAACTCATTGGGTCTACACCCTTTTAAAATCATTTTATCAAACACCTCCCGGGCATCCTCCAACCGACCTGAATCACAAAGAGCACTAATCAAAAGATTCAAAGTATAAGTTTCAGGGGAAACTCCAGCAACAACCATGTCCTTATACAACCATGAAAAGTAATCCACCTTATCTTCACGAAGAGAAGACTCAAGGACCACATTATAGAGATAAACTGGGGGAGGGTTCCCAGGAAACCGGCTCCGAAACGATTGGAACTGGGAAAATGCCAAATCAGAAAGGCCCGACTTGGCTAGGATGCGAATAAAAGAAATAAGGGAAACGTGAGAAATTTCTTGGGGTTGTTGAAGGAGGATTTGTTGAAGATGATTGATTTGGGTGATCATTCTGGAGCGAATCAGGATGTTGGTGATTATGGGGATGGAACGAATAATGGAAATGGAGGAGATGGAAGATGAAGAGGTTGGATTGGAGAGAATGCGTTTGAAGAGATGCCATGCTAATGTAGGATTGTTGGTGTTCTTGATCAGAGCTTTGACGAGTTTGTTCCTTTGATCCATCAAGCCAACCGTCGTTTTTGTTTTTTTTTCGCGGGAATTTGTGGCTTTCGAATCCATTTAACCAACTGCCATATGATAAGCCCACCTTTTTTTCTTTTTTATTTTTTTTTAAATGCCAATAAAATTTTAAAGTAATCAATTTAACATTTTTCCTAAATGAAATTAGTATTACTTTTACTTCTATCTCCACTGCAAACTGTTAAAAAA
>LLYR01085359.1:422-10828 GCA_002878655.1 Cissus quadrangularis
GGATTCAAAAACACCTTTTAAATACAGTTTTTAACAATAACTTTNGGATTCAACGTAAGGACTTGAACTTGAAACTTTTTACACAACCCATATGCTCTTCCCTGCTACTGGGTTGAAGTTTTTTCAAACAACAAAATATACAATTTTTGTTGAATGACGTCTTTAGTGTTATTTGAGAATCATATTTTTTTTTTAAAAAAAAAAGTTTGAGTTATTTGAGAATAATTTTTAAAAGTTGTTTTCAATAATTTAAAAATAAAAAAGTTGGGGGAGAATAGTTTCAAATTCCTTCCCCCCCCGGAGGGTGGTGCAAAGTCAGCTCCAGGAATTAAAAAATAGCATTTGATAGTGGCCAATTTCTTAAGGACCAAATAAAATATTGAAGGTGTAAACATTATGATCTTTGAATGAGAACCGTAATTACAATTATGGAACCATAATGTACTTTCACTGTGATGATCGGTCAAACTTCGCTCTATTCTTGTCTTCTTTATAGTTTGCTACTGTTTCTGCAAT
The DNA here is from genome assembly GCA_002878655.1 of Cissus quadrangularis. Lineage (NCBI taxonomy): Eukaryota > Viridiplantae > Streptophyta > Magnoliopsida > Vitales > Vitaceae > Cissus > Cissus quadrangularis. Next base: position 939 of record LLYR01085359.1, read on the forward strand.
CATTTCTTATAAAAAAAGTTTTTTAAAAATTCACATTCAATACATTTTTTTTCTAAAAAATTCATTATTTTTTAATATATTTGGTTTATTAAAAAATAATAATATCTATTTAAATTTATTATAAATATAAATACATTATAATAAAATTATGGTACAACAAAAATAAAAATTTGATATTAATATATAAAAAATGAGAATCTTTCATTTCTTATATTGCAGACAACTGTCCTCTTTGCTCCACTTAGTGGAGTTCTCCTAGTGCGCGTTACGTTACAACAGTGGCTCAGTAATAAACTTCTGAGTGCTCTCACTTTTTAAACATCTGTGTTGCCAGAAAGATGATGGTTGCTCCTAATTGTATTGCAATTTTGAGGCCCCATTAATTATTTTCTTACAACCGCTCATATTGTGTGGATACCATTTTACTGATATTTCATTTGCTAAAAGTCCTACTTCAACACTGTAAAATGCAAAACAATCATCCAAAAATAGTGGGTGCTACAGCCAAGAGGCCTGCTATCATGAGTGGAAATAGCTATGTTTTAAAATGTAGGTCTGGGTATAGAATACTATCATTTTCAGAAGATTAACTTGGAAATTTCCCTTTGTGCCACAATTAAGTTGAGTGATATCTGGGAATGGTCTACACTGTTTCCATCTTTCTGTTGGTGAGAGGAAGCTTGCTTGTGATGTAGTTTAGCAGTCCCAGGTTTTGCCAAAGAACGAGAAAGATGGGTAGAAATCAAAGATCAAAATATCAAGGAGTTCTCACTGCAGAAGATGGACATAGTCTCCAGCATGTAGAATGGGTTAGTAAAGATCTCTAAATTATTCTAATTCACCAAAGAGTATGGTACACTTTCAATGGATGTGACTCGAGGGGGCTAAGGGCCCTTTTGTTTTCTATCCTGAAGGCACATGATCGAAAGTATGCCCCAAGAAGGCAGTTCCAAATTTCTGTTTGGTTGCAGAAGGTCCTTAGTTGGGTTTGTTAGAATGTTTTAATCATTAAAGAACAATGCTGTCACTGCCTTAAGAATTAAGTATTGAGTTCGAAGGTGATGATCACATGACTATAGAGTAGGATATGATTCGAGCAAACTAGGGTCCCCCCAGAAAACACACAGGCCGCCCACTTCCGCCATCACCTCAACGGGTTAGTAATAGATATGTATGGCACAGTTCTAATTTTGGATCTATATGTAACTAAAAGAAGGCATTCTTTTAAGATAACTCATTTGAAGAGAATTCCCAATTGCATAGTGTACAAGATTTGTTGGGGTCCCAATAGAACCCACTGCTGGACAAACTCCTTGACAAAAATTTCTCAGATTGGGTTGATGTTTTAGAGATAAGGATGCAAAATTTCAGAACAACCAAGAGATTGTGGTGTTGCTCAGGAAATAGTGAGAACAGATGGTAGAATCTAAGAATCAAGGAGGACAGAGAAAAGTTCACCAGAGAGGCCTTTTTGCCTTACCTCACTACTCTCTGGTTTTAACAAGTCCACAACAAAGTGCAAACCTTGTGGAACATCAAAGCTCTAACGCCTCTATCAACATTTTGGAATTTACTTTTCTCTGATAAACAATGTGAGAATCCATTTGAAGGTTACTGCCACAACCACGAATGTGTTCCAATTACATAGCGAATCTTTGTGCGTTAGAACACTAACTAGAGTTGAATTTCTTAGTTTCACCCTCCTTTCACTCAGTACCGGTTCTTGATTATAATAATCGCATGGCAAATGATCAAGAGATCTCTGGTGGGTCACTGAAGAAGTGTCACCATGGGGAAGAACATATCTTTCTAGGCAGTGGAGACTTTCTATCAACGAGCCTGATGCATGCATGGTACATATATGAAAGATGTTTTAGGGCAAAAATCAAAAGAGAATGGAAAAAAAAATGATAAAGAAGGCTTTTTCTTTTGGAGGAAAAGATGGCCTAAAGATTGAGATTTTGAGCCCATGTTTGCAGTCTTCATCTACTCAAAAGTTCACTGAAATTAACATAAAGTGGGCATAGTGCTTTCTTATGCAACTAGCAGAAAGGCTGCTTCTGCTATAAAAGTAAAAAAATAAAAAATAAAAATAAAGATATAAAATTGGTAGTTTTGTCATTTATAAAAGAAAAGTTGGTAGCAGTAGTTGTTGCTCATGTTGCCTCGGGAACTTTTATCGCTCATGTATGGCTAAGAAAATGATATAAGCAAAAGCCACATGGATGGGCACTTGGCTTTTTCTTGATTGTTGAAGTAGCAACAATGGTGGTAGCAGCAACCACGGTGGCAACTAAGAGGAAACAAACACAGTGCACAGCATATTGGGAGGCACCCATTTCTTTTTCTAGCTTGATTTATTAATTGTTTGTGGAATAGCATTGAGGTAGTGATCAGCCCATTCCCACCCAAAAAAAAGTCAAGCGACTTGTTTAATATTTGAAGGAGGGGTTTGGTCATTGAATGAAAAAATGATACTGTTTCATTGTGATTCTCTACTCATCTATGTAAGCTATTTCCTTGCTTCCCTTTAAGCATTTTAATCAATATTTCTTTTCCTGCATTGGATTCTTCATTAAGCACCGAATCCTTGAAAGGCATAGGGCATTTCTCTTAGTATCATCAAGTATTTAATTAAGGCCAAGCGTCGTCAACCGGGGAAAATACTTTGATTTTTTGTGACTTATGAGATTCCAATCTCGTTTTGTGTTTTTGCATATCTTCTTCTTGGTAGCCAATGAGTGAGAGTTTGGAAATCATTTGAACACCCATTCAGAGATGAACAACTGAAAGCTACAATCTTCAGGAGCAAAGTCAAAATTTCTTTCGGGCAAAAATTGGGAAAGAAAAAGGTAGATTCTGTTCCCAAGGAAAAAGGTTAAAATGTGCACAAAATCTCGACACAGTTAAAGAGTCCTTTTATAAGTTGGGTTGGATTGACAAGTGAAAGTAGAAGAGAATCAACATAAATATGATGCTTTGAGAGACTTGTAAAAGACGACGCCATGCCCAGTGCAACAGTCCTCCACTCCTAGGTCCTCCCACTACTAACAACAGGTCCTGAAAATCAAGTATCGAGAGTATAGCAAAAACCTTAAATGGAGTGAAAAGTGGAATGGAAAAAACAAAGAGAGGCCACCATGATTAGGTTACGTGAATTTTTCAATGTTCTTGTACCCAATTGAAGCATTAGATGCTCAGTTTGGTGGAATGCAGACTCGGCTTCTACTAGGTAATAGTGGCCGAGCTTTGGGTCGACTTGCCTTGTTGGATTCAAAAATTAGAAGGTGGCTGTGGCAGAAAAAGTAAGCTATCAGATCCTCTGGAACTTAAACAAAAGGAGTGGTAATTGAGTCAGCCAATTCAGCCATTCCACCAATTACTATTGCAGCCCAAGTGCAGGTCACAGTCAAAAACTGTGTGGAACCCATTACCTCTTCTCAACCCCATCACTTAAAATCTAATTTTGTTTAAAATTATTTGGGCAATGGTCTGTTGAAAATATCTGGTGTACAACTTCGAGCCTGGAATCATTAACTTGAAAAAATGGAATCCCATGAGCAATTCCAAGTAGTTGAGTGAAATAAAGAATAGAGTCTTCTTACTGCCGCTAAGCTTTCATGTCATGCTTAACAGAACATCATCAGTTTTTGGGCGACATGGAAATCTGTCTGATACAAACCATTTCAAAGACTTTCAAACAATGGAGAAAAATTATATAGACAAACCCAAGAGTCTTTCATATTTCAGTTTCATAGCTCAAGACACTGAATTTTGAACCATCATGGCATCCCATCCTTTCATAATGCGGAGAAAATCTAAGTAGAGCTCAAGTCCTCATTCATGTAATCACATAAATAAGCATGCCTACCAATAACATCAGAATTCTCTTCAATCCATTCAGGAACCACAGAGACTGCTGCTTCCTAGTACATCAACTCACCTGCTCTTCTGGCCACGATCCGCTCATCCATGAACTTGATTCCTGGCGGATTGGATTTGAAACACCGGACCGCGAGGTACAATGTGAGCTCCATGGTGAGAACCGAACGAAGCAACTTCATATGGCGACGGCACTAACAAATTGCCACGAGTGGAGTTGAATACCATGAAGGCTCCATCACTGGAATGATCCCAGTCCAGTATTACCTTTGGGGCACCGGTGGATTTCTGCTGCGACTGAAGTGCAGTTGAGTTATGTAATGAAGGAGATTTGTTGTTCTCGGAGGGATTAGTGTCGGTGAGATTGAGGGTTGTGATGTCGTGGATGCTGGGCCTCCTCTTATCTTTCCCTCCAGAGAGCTGCCTAGCAAAGTACTTCTGGGCATGGCTGGCTACTTGAGTAGGCGTCTTGGATATTACAAAATTCCGGGATATGTTTCTCCAGTCTCCCTTACCATGCTTTATAAGACCCATCAGAAATCGCCTGTGTTCATCATCACACCACCCATGTCCATAACAATAGCAATATAAAAGAAAGGAATTCAGTCTAAGAGGTAAAAATCAGCAAACCCATCTCAAATTTTCATTCAAGGCTATGATTAATTGGGTTCCAAATCAAGCCCTTACCTAAAATTCCCTATTCATTTCCTATCTATTGCGTTTGGTTCATAGAAAAATGACAAAGAAGAAAAAATCAATACAATCATGCGCCACTCTGTATTACCAAACAATGGGTTTCAAAGGGATTTCACCTGTGTTCTTCTTCTGTCCATGGAACCCCTTTCTTCCTCTCCTGATCAGAAGCCCGAACCATGGTGGCGGTCCTCTTTCTGAACGCATCGAAGCCGCGATTCTCAACCAACTCCAGTGTAAAAGAAGGGGCAAGGTAGCCGGGAATTGGAACCATCCCGGCTTCAATATCGTTGACATCTTCTTCCAGAATCTTGTACTGTTGTATCACATCCCATTCAGTTTTCCCTGGAATCATTGCTGCCACCTTCAACCACCGATCCGGCGAGTTCTCATCATAAATGGCGAGAGCCCTCTCAAACCTCTTATTCTCTTCTTTAGTCCACAGGGTGCTGTTGCTGTCTTGCAGCCACCAATTCGAAGCCGATATATGCGAAGCTGGATAGAGAGTTTCCATTACTAGCCACCGCTCAGTACTCAGTGGGAGATTGCAGAAAATGCATACTGAATTCAGAAGAGGGGTGGTAAAGAGTGAAGAAGGGTTCACACTGGTCCAAGGGGCATTCACTTTAGAATCATTTATAGGGAATCAGAATACCCTTTTCCCCCAGAGCATGAACTCGAAGAATCCAGAAAAGACGCAACCTTTTCAGAATCGGAAAGAATCTTGGTGGGAAGGAAAGGAAGAGAAAAAGAATAAAACCTGGAGAATGGAAAGGAAAAGCAAAAACACAGATGAAATTTCTAAGCTTCAAGCCCAGAAAGTTGAGAGAATTCGAAGCAAGGAAGATTTCTTTGTACAACAGTACGAGTGACCCCCAAGTTCACAAGGGAAGCAAAAGAGACCAAACCAAGGAGAAGCCAAGAGGAAAGGGAAAAGAGAGAGATTCCGAAAGAATCCAGTATCAAAAGAGAAAAACACACTTTAGTTTCTGAAATTTCCTTTGCTGCAATGGCAGATATGGCAGCAAAGAATATAAAAAAAAACTCAAGCAAAAGAAGAAGGGGAAGAGGTGGGAAAAAGAGTGGAAAGCAAAGGAGGGGGGGGTGGGAAGTGAGAAAAGAGAGAAGAATCAAAAGGAGAAATGGTTTGAGTGGGTGTTGGTGATGGATGAATCCAAGAAGAGAAAGAATCAGGGAGAGAAAAAAGGAGACATGAAAGATGGCTTATGGGGATTGGAGGGGCTGTGTGGTGCTATTCTCCCCCTTAAAAGAATATGTTATGTTATTATACACCCCCTCCTTAAACCATCTGCTATCTTTTCGCTCTTCAATTTTACTTTAAGGGCTTCATTTCCTGGAAACCCCACTTCCCCCTTCCTGCCAAACATAACTTTAATGAAGTTAACCCTTCTTTTTCTCCTTCTTTCATGCATGTCTTTCCATAGCAAAATGATTCACCCTTTGACATTTGTTATCACTTTGTTCATCTATTTCTAGTTAAAATAGTCAAAATAAGCTATTCATAATGGTATTACTTTTCTTGTTTTGTGGTGGGGGTGTGAGCTAAGATGCTTTGTATGATGAGATGGTATCAATTTCTCGTACGTGTAGCATCAAACTGAGTATTAATATGCTCCAAAGACAATTTAATCATAAAAATTTACTCTGAATTCTTCGTATCACCTTTTTAACAATAGTATCAAAATGATGTAATGATGATTTAACTTTTCAATGGAATGTGATTTTATAAATAATAAATTACTGTTAAAAATAACGTAAAAGATCATAAAAATGCTTATTATACATATAAAATTATTCCATATGGTTTATTTACTACTAGCATTAGAATGATTTGTCAACACGTGTTTTTGATAACCACTATTCAAAGCGACTTTGGACTTTTAAAAGTGAAAGTAGAAAGTATGAAAGATATATTTGGTAAATTAATTAGTTTTTTATGAGATTAAAATGTTAGTATTTTAGAACAATTATCATTTTATTATGATGAATGATAGGAGCTCCAAATGCATAAGGATAAAATGATAGAACCAATTAATTCCATTAATTAAATAAAATAATCTGGAGTTTTCGAATGAACTTCTATGTCTTTGACTCATTTTAAATTTTTAGATTTTAAAGGACTTCAACAAAGTAAATTTAAATATTTTAATAATAAATGAAGATTCAAGCAAGTTAATAGGGGTTTTATAACCAAATTTCAAATTTTGTCACCACCGTTCAAGTTCTGAAACGAGCAAAAGACCAGGGGTGACTTCAAACAGTGGCAGCATGCAAAGAAAAGAAAAAGACAGAAAATTGTACAACAATTATCACCCTCCCCCAGGCTCATTGAAAACGGGCATTCCCTTAATCTTTTCTTTATTTCTCTTTTGTTTTCCTGCAAGTCCATCCGATTCTTCCTCTCTCCTCAGTGCTGTTATGCATTTAAGGCCACTTTGGAATTATCTAACATTCTGGAAGGTCAGGGGGAGGTGGTAGAAGTGACTCATTTGGACCTTTCCCATTCTCCACCAGAAATGCCATCTTCAGCCCCCAACTTGTATGTACTTCCAAATGACAATGCAGCAGCCATACACCTACGCCCCATCATCACAAATTGCTCATTTTCTTTTGCTTTTCTCTAAGAGAAAAGTAAAGGGATAAGTTGGAAACAATTGGCCTCACCTGGGTTGTCTGCCCTGAATCTGATTGCAGTCCACCCCCCGGATGGTACTCCCACTGTGTTTCTTGCAATAGGGTCGATGAGATTGAACTTCTTTGGATCATTCAGTGGATCAAAATTCCCTATTCCCATCCCTACTGCGTAGAAATCATAGCCATGCAGATGGCTTGGATGGCTCTCTGGTGAGACCATTGCAGTCCCCTGAATCACAACTTGAACTGTTGAATTGTAGGCCAGTCTGTAGAGCCTAGTGCCATTCATGGTCTGCATGTTTAATGGCTGAGTTCCAGTGTAGTTGAAGGCAATGGGGGGTTTTCCTGGGAAGTCATCAGTGAAAACCCCACCTATATTATAGTAATGTGCTTCAAGGATATTTGTGGTTGGCGTCACAAACGTGACATTGTTGATATAGGACACGAGGCGGCTCCCACTTACGCAGGTTGAACACGGATTGACCCCAACACCAATGGTGAAAAGAAGAGAATGGTCTATCTCTAATGGCACGTTTGCAGGGTACTGCCTTGAATTGAGGCTCTTAAGAGAGTCCATGAAGGTTGATGTTAATTGGGTTGCATTTTGAGGAGGGCCGGTGGTGAGGACAGTAGGGGAAGCAGAAAGGGTGCCTGCGTAGCTTAAGGTGCCAGTTCCTGTTATGTTGTCCACCGGAATAGGAGCATCCATGAAAGGTGATACAACGATCAAATACTTGCCCGCAGCTTGATCTGCCGTTAAAAGGGCATTCGTAGTCTGCCCTGGAGCTATGAACAAGGTCTCAGTTTTGAAGGGCTTAGTGTAAATGGCATCCACCTCCACAATGGTCAGTTGATGGCCAGCAATCTTGAAAAACATCTCATCGTTCACAGCAGCATTGATGATTCTCAGCATGTATGTCTTCCCACTTTCAACAATCAAATTATAACCTGTTCATGGTTTCATAGATGACAGGGGAATGCATAGTCATAGGAGCCCATAATTCCATCATTAACTCTGTCTTCTTTTACAACATCATTTTTGTTGAAAACATTTTCCTGGTGTTGTATCTTCTCAAAAATTAATGAAGAATAAAAACAAAAAACAAGATAATGCATAGCCGGGTATCAGTACCCTGGGAAGAGCAAGATGAGGTGGGGCCTGGATAGCCATTAATTGTATGTGCATCTGAGATATTTGGCGGCCGCCCGGATTGTGTGGCTTGGTTGATCACTGCTTCAACGTCTGCCTTCCACCATTCCCCTACAATCACATAATGCAAAATCCATTTCGGAAATCCAGTTCAAAAGATGATGTTAGTAGAAGAAAATCAGATAGAACCTGGAGCTGACCCAATACTACAACTTCTTCTTTGTGGGGTTTGGGGAAAGGGTAAGGAACACCCCGCTTATGCAAGATGACAATGGCTCCATACATGGTAGCCCTCAACCAGGAAATATGTGCATGCCAAAGAAGGGTGCCTCTCTGTCCAGACAGTGTGAAATTATAGATATAGTTTTGCCCCGGTTGAATTGGACACTGAGTGATGTATGCTGGCCCATCTGACCACCCTGTCCTCAATTGCCTCACCCCATGCCTGCCATATAAAAGGAAAAATGACTTCTCTTTCGGTTCACAACCCATACTTAAATAGACATTTCTTTATACATCACAAAACACATTTGACCCGCTTACACATGAGTTCAATAAATGATACATGTATACGAACTTACGTGTAGTGTTTAGTGGAATAGACCATACGTGAATTCAATAAAGAATCGGAACTTGAACAGTCAATGATTAGTGGAATCGACTATATGTGAATTCTTGAAAGAATATCAGTTTGCACTTGGATCAAGTAGACCCAGTATTATGTTAAATACTAGTTTCATCAAGATAAAAGTTGTACTGATAGAAGTCTCACCAGTGGATGGTGACATTGTATTTAACGTGGTTGATGACCCTCACAATCACCGTGTCATCCTCCCTTGCATAAACCTTAGGCCCTGGAAATCGCCCATTCACAGTCACAATAGGCTTAGTTGCACAAAGCCTTGTTGTGTTCCTCATCACCACCTGCATACATGCACCACCTATATGAATTTACGACAGAAGAACATATACTTTTTTGACATGTTCTTGATTACGCAGATATTGTCTGCTTTGAATTCAAAGGAGTCCTTGTTACGTTCGAACACGTTGCAAAGTTTAGGGCAAATTTTATATAGATACTTGGTGTCAAAAACTTTTACTTTGTGTTTGCTAGCATAACAAAATGCCAGAATTTAACTGTTTTGCATAGTGTTGACAAACCAATGCAGAGCATGTCCCTTAACCCTTATGCGTTACGTTTTATGTGCTATACACAGGAACAGCTAAAAATAGAAAGGAAAAGGAGACGAAGAGATGTACTTACGCTGAACTTGTAGTGGCGAACCACGGCACCAACCAGTGCTGGGAATATCAGTGCCACAAATAGAAATGCACCCATCCGAGACTCCATCTTCTTCCTCTCTTCTGGAGGGGTCTTTCTCTCACAGTGTGCCGGTAATTTTGGCTTTTTGGATCTTAATGAAATGTAGGAGGCATGACACTCCTCTCCATCCTTATAAAGGAATAAATTTTTGATGCCATGTCCTTTTAGCCAGTTAGATGAATGAAG
>LLYR01085885.1:4124-15375 GCA_002878655.1 Cissus quadrangularis
GCTTCATTTTAGTTCTTGAAGATGTTCTTTTCTAGTAATGTATCTTCTTAGGTAAAACAGTATATGAGATGGGTTTTTCTTCTTTATTTGACTTGTTTGAGTAGTTGGGTTTTGATTTAAGGGAGGAATGTGGTTGAATTTCTTTTCTTGATGAAGTTTCTTAAGGTGTTTTTTTTTTTTGAATATTTCATGTGTACTTTGGTGCATCCTTGCTAGGCTTTTTAAATTATTTAATGCATTTGGTTTTATTTATGAAAAGAAAAAAATCTTTTGCATGTCATTGTTGTTCTGTATTCCTTGGTGTTAATTTATAAGGAGGATGCAACTCAATCTCTCTCTCTCTCCCTCCTTCTCTCTCTCTCTTTGTGTTCACACACCCACCAGTATCAACTTCATGTTTGGCGTGCCATGTGACTAAAAGTTAAAAGTTGTTTGGATGCCAACATTAAATAAATGGAACAGCCATGTTTGTGTTAATTTTGTGCTGATTCTTATTCAGGCCTTGTTGCAAATCTAGGTAATCTCTAAAGAGTCAGCTGGGATTTTGCATTACTTATCTGGGGGAGCTTGGGATCCACATGATGTGAATACTATTGCATCAACTTGTGAATGGTCAATCCAGTTTTGGGATCTGCGTACAATGAAGTATGATTTATTTTTTGAGACAGTTGAGCTCTACTCTTGCATAATTTGATGTGCCAGATACTTTCAACATGCATTGATGTTGTTATGATGTTATATTATTCAATATTTATAACAGTGCCATCTATATATGGAATAAAAACCTGAGTAGTTTTTTTTTATTGCTTCAGTTTCTTTATATTGTCAAATAGAGTTGGAGTAAACTATGTTGGCTCTAGATATTTTGTATTTGTGCTTGTAGATTGTGGATACCTTTATTTATTGTTTACCAGGTTCTCAGTGTGATTTACTTCATCAAAATGCATATACTTAACAGGAAGACTAACTCAATTGAACAAGCCCATGTCCGCAATGTAGATTATGACACCAAGAAGAAGCACATACTTGTAAGTATAGAAGTGTTATTTCACCTGGCATTTCATCTTTGCTTAGATTTGAAAATCTTTCCTCGACAATGAGGTCACTCAGTTTATAATTTACATTTATGTGTGTATCTGTAGTAGTGTGAGAGAGTGTATACTGTGGCTTCTCTTGGAGCCAATTTGGATTTTCTGTGAAAAACAGATGAGTGCAACTTTGTGTCGTTGCTAGATAACATTTGCAACAAGTTCCCTGGCTTTGTCTCATTTTATAAAACTTTGACTCTCATCATAATATTCGATGACCATATACAATGACATACTTGTTCTTTAGCATTTTTGTTTCCATGTGAAGTCCTCTGTATGATTTTACATTAAATCACTGCAATGCACCTTCATGCGGCCAGTAAACTGCCAACATCCTGTAGGATGTTGCTTGTGCCTGCACAAGTGCCTTTAATGTATTTCTTGTGTTAACGTAAAGTGATGTAGCAACCAAGCCTATCATGAGGTCCTACTTTGTTCTGAGTGGGAAACCAATCATCAATAGCATATTCCTTGTGAGAGGTTCTGTCTTATATGCCGGTTGAGGAGTATCTCTTTCAAACCGTGTGGTGGGATATCTATTTTCTGTTTCCTCCCATGTGTGAGGCAAATGGTCTCACTCTCAACTGATAGCAAAGCTCCTCCTCCTGCTCAACAAGGCCTTGGAGCCTTTTAATTAGTTAGGTTTGCAACTCATCAATTGAGCTATTTATTTGATCTCCTGCAGATAGGGCCTCAAAATGCTTGTTTATTATTTGAAAAAGTTGCAAAAAAGAAAGGGCTATCCTTAAAGAATTCTAAAATAAAAATGGAAAAGAAGAGAAGGAAGAGGGCCTCTTGTAAGTCTTGTATGGTCTGGAAATAGGTTGAAGGAATGACTTCAGAAAAGGCTTGCTTTATGAAAGATGGCATCTTTCATTAGAGGGAGGACAGACATTGAAAAGGAGCACTTCTCTTTTGGTTTACCAATCTACTTTGTACCCTTTTTTGCCATCCTGAACAAGGTAGATGAGATTGGAAAAAATTCAAAGGGATGTCTTATTATTATTATTTATCTTTTTGGGTTGGGAGGGGGGAGCACCATGGTTCACAATTGGTGAATTACCTATTGTTTGCATGTAAAAACCAAAGAGAGTTTGACATTAGAAAGTTATTTCATCCTTAACCAAGCTTTTTCTATAAAAGCATTCTATTAATTTTTATGAGATAGGAACCTTATCTGTAAAAGGATAATGGTAGGGTATTATGGGTGGGAAGAAGCCCTTGAGGCCTGACTCAAGTGGTTAATTGGTAGATGAGTTTGTTATCTATGCTTATCAATAAAAAAATGGGATAGAAAGAAGGGTGGTGTACTGAAGAGGTGAGAGATGGGCATAGAATGCACATGTGGAAGGGTAATTTCTAGATTGTTTCCAGCAACTAGCTGAAGTGTTGACTGAAAAGTGGTGCAGGTTTACACCTTTGAAGGATTTACAGCCTTTGTTTGGGCCGTGTGGTAATTGGAGAGACTTAGGTTCATAAAATGACTGCATGACCGAGCACTAGTGGCGGTTGATGTGTTTCTTGGAAGATTGTATGGGCGCTTTAACTCAGGTTTTGAGCATGCTATGGTATGGTTGGGATAAAAGAATGTTAAATTCTCATTTTAGTATTATTAATCTTTATCTCATAGCAGATCATAGTCATTCCCTCATGACTTAGTAAGGAATTTTGGGTCCTGGTAAGAGTTAGGTTCTTTGCTTGGAAAGCAATCTGGACAAGGATCATAACATGGACTAGCTCCGGAGGGATTAGAGGATTCCTAATTGATGTTACCCTTGCAAAGGAAATTAGCATCTGTGGTTGTTTTGTCATAGGTATTCTAGACTATGAGGATGGATAGAAATTGGGGAGAGCGTTTGATAATTGTGAATATTTGGAAGAAGGATTTTATCACATATTAAAGTTGTTTCTTGAATGTCCTTGAGATTATGTAGAATTGTATATTGAGGATGGGTCTTTGTGGTTAGATTTCTTTTTTAGATTGATAAGTACACAAAATACATAAACAACCTTCTTACACAGGGTGTGTAATTTAGCTTTCACAAAAATACAAGACGGGTAGAAACAAAGAATATTTATCCTTTCCCCTATTGCCCGATATTATCCTTTAATTGTTAGATTTTTAGGGTGCTGTTTCTGGTTTGTATGTCTTTTTGCCTTAGTTTTGGCCTTTCCGCTTTTTTCCATACATGTGGCATTCATGAGGTCTCTAAGAGTTCAATCCATTTTTAGAATTGCCACAGCTGGCCAACTTGATTCACACCTCACTCTATTGACTCTCTTTGCTCCCCTGTCCTTGATGACTCATCAGCCACACAAACGGCAGTACTTTCAAGAATCTGAAACTGATAAAGTTGTTCCCATGACGCCCTTGAGGCTTGGCTCAAGTGGTAAAGTGGTGAATAGGAGATGTGGAAGGTCACAGGTTTGAGTCCTGAATCTATTAATTGTTTTTATCAATAAAAGAAAAGTTGTTCCTATAACAAATACAAAACTAGTTAAAGGAGGAAATGAAGAAATGGTGACAGAAACTTTTATTTGTTTCAATCATTCCAGAAGTTGTGAACAGGAAACCTATAAATATTGGAAAGTCATCCCAAAAATATGTCATCTATTACATCCACAAGGTTATTTTTTGTATTACTATAGTGAAGGAGTTAGTGTTATCTTTGCTTCTTGTTTCATTTGTTTGAAAACAGTTCTTGGATGCCATATTTTGTTATTTTTGGACTGTGGATATCATTTATGTTAATTTCTTATTGCATGACAAAGTTATGTCTAATATTATAGGTAACTGCAGAGGATGAATCTGGGATATGCATATGGGATCTTAGAATGCCAAAGGTTCCAATTAAAGAGCTTCCTGGACATACACATTGGTACCTGTTTAATGTTTTGGCTATAGACCTTGTTAATATGAGAGTATTTGTATTTCATGACAGTTGTTATCTTTATGCTTAATGAGTGCGTTTGCTGTCATTATTTTTAAGTTTAGAAGTTTGATTGTTGAATTTTTTAATGTTGGCAGGACATGGACTGTCAAGTGCAACCCAGAATATGATGGACTGATTTTGGTTTTCTCTCTCTCTCTAATACTGAGTTAGGAAATTATGAAAGCACTCCATCAATATTCTTTAGGATAGATAGCATGACTACAAAGGGGCTGGAAATTGGGTTTTATGAATTTATGACTTTGCTATTTATTTGCCCTGTGAGCATGTGATCATGTTGATCTAAGTAGGAATTCTTTATCCAGTTTTCAGCATGTGCATCATGTGCATATTTTCTAAAAGTCTGCTTGCACATCATGTACACATGTGAAACCTTGTTCCTCTTATTGAGGGACAAATGCTTCATTGGATGCACGATGGCATTATTGAAATGAAACCTAAATAGCCCTTTGGTTGCCATGTTATGTTTATAAAGTTTGATTTTGTAGAGTGCAGGAACTGATTCATCTGTCAACTTGTGGGTGGCTTCTACATCTACTAGTGATGACTTGCCATCTGAGAGGTCATTTTTCTTGTATAGGGTGTTTCAATGTTTTATCCCTCTAACATCCTTTTTCTTTTTCCTTCTTTTTCTAGTAGTTTTCTCTAATAATTTCATTCTCTATGTTTCTGCCAGTCCAATTGAGTCACCTACTCGACAGGTAGATCCACTTCTCAATTCCTACAGCGACTATGAGGACAGTGTTTATGGTAATGACTGCAAATCTTTGGCTTTTCTTGATGCTTTAAAATGATCCAACTAATTTTAAACTGAAATTCCAGGCCTTGCTTGGAGTTCCCGCGAGCCTTCAATTTTTGCATCATTGTCATATGATGGAAGGGTAAGAACTTGATAAACTATGCTAGATTGTTCATCAAATAGGTCTGTTCTCTTGCCTGACTTAATTCTATTGAAAACAAATGGGGCCGATGTTAGATTAAAAACTAATGAGGTTTTGGAACCTTGGGAAATTCCAGAATATTTGATCTTCTTTATATTCCCCTGCAAATCAGGTCGTGGTGGAATCCGTGAAGCCCTATCTACCCAAAAAATGAAGGCCTGCTGTTGTCAGGGTTTGGGTTTGTTCTATATACATTTGTGGTGAATGTACTGGGTCAAGTTTCTTAGGATTTATCATCGCTGTCCTTAAAATTCTACTGATTGCTTTCTATATTTAACTGCAGACTATTAATCACAAGTACCTGCAAGTCCTTTTCCTCAGCACACCCCCTCCGGCAGGGAATGGCCCATTTCTGACGTCTCTTCTGTGAAGGATTTGTGGTCCCTTGATCTTCATTAGCTTTTTCTTCCCTTTCAGAGGAGAAATCATTCCATTTGATTAATTGCTTCCATACTTGATGCTGCACTTTATTCATGAACCTGCGTATCATATACGGGAGGCTGATATCATATTATTCTTCGCATTGAAATTCATGTGGTCAGTGGTTACAATGTAATTGTCATTGCAATAGTCAGTTTGTTTCCCATGTCCACATCCTAGAATATAAGGACCATCCTAGCCGATCCCATCGCCTCAGGACTAACCACCACTCCCCTCAGCCACGACCATATCCATTCTTGACCTTTACTTCGTTTACTAAAACTGTGTTCATTTGTTGAGATTATATTTGGTTTGTCTTGGATCGACTAGCCTTCATTTTTCGAGCATTTAGCAATCCATTACTTTCTTTTAAAAAATTTGCGTCATGAACATTTTGCCTTGTTTAGATTGAAGTAGGAATTCTTTTTTTTAAATTTTATTTTATTTTTAAGAGCATGTTGTCCATTAGAGTGAAACGAATGAGCGTGATTAAACTATGTCTAGTGCATTGACTTTCGTCAGTATTCTACATCATTTTTGTGGAGGGTGACCTTGAGCTTATCGCCTCGCACGCTGGGACGTGACTCAGCTTAATGGCTGGGTGTTTCCTGGCCCGAAGGCAGAAGTCCACGCAGTTCGCCTTTGTTCAAAGCGGATTACACGTGGCGCTCCCTCCTGCCACGAGTTTTATTACACGTGGGCCTGTTCATTTTCATGTTATCCACAATTAGTGTTGCACGGTCATCAGGTACTTTGCCATGTCATCCTAGCGCTGTGGTTATACACGTGGCGAAACCCAGTGGGAGAAATTGGAAAAGGTAGTGGAAATCGCAGTCCGCCTGGATAAGGGAAAATGATTTTTTTCTTTCCAGCGAGGATGAAACGACCTCTAAATGGGCATCCAAATACTGCAACGTACCTGTCGTTAAGATTCTGCCCTTCCTTTTATTGTTAGTATTCAGAAAGATGCCAATTCACAATCAATGTAGAACTTAAAAGAGGATTCCTATTTAGCATCCTTTTCATACGTACATTTTATAAACCATTACAGGCTATTCTCTCGATTTTTCGGTGAAATTATTTTCAATCAATTTTTAGTAGATTTTTAAGCATAAATAATATAGTAAATTTTCAATCAATTATTTTTAAAATTACTGTCTTCTATTTTAGAGGTTGAAAGTGAAACAGTTATGAGATTTAAGTGGTAATTTGGTGGATGAGTTACTTAAGAGATCTCATTTCTAATTTAATTTTGAAGTGTTAAATCCATCAAAAAATATTTATTATCTGCATAATTATGATGAAATTGTCAATTCTAATTGATTAAGAATAAAAATAAAGGTGTCTGTCTCACAAAAATCTGCGGAATTATCTTATACCACAAAGTGAAAATAAAAGTTGTAGTAAAATTTGAGTGGTAATATGATGGATGAGTTACATAAGGATATCTCATATTTAATTTGAAGGTGTTAATTCAATTAAAGATCAATTTACGATGGATAAAAGTGAATGCAATGCACATCGTTGTAATGAATTTGTCAAGTTTAATTGATTACTCATATAATTATATTTGAAATAGTATGCTGTCTCTCTAGGATACAAAATTGTGAAAATAATAGTAAATGTTAGATGGTGAATTGGTGGAGGAGTTATTTAAAGAGATTTTAGAATTAATTTTATGTAAAAATTTTACAATAAATAATAGTAAATTTACATTGTTACGATAAAATTGTCAATCCTAATTGATTAAGAATATAAACTATATTTGATGAATTTGTCAATTTCTGATTGATTAAGAATATAAAATTATAATTGAAATTTGAAATAGTATGCTGTCTCCTCCTATACAAAATTGCGGGGATGATCTGGTATAAATCTTGTTTACACCATAAAAGCGAAGAGTTTCCAAGTGTAAAATCGACGGTGGATAAAGATACACGTGGCATATCCGGAATTCAAAAAAGCTCAAGTGGGACCCTAGTGCTCACATATATGTTTAATTACCTCCCGGATGCGCAGGCTGGCCAGATTAAGCCATAACCACCTAACGGATCACACTCCCACATCCGCACCGCTCTCTCCGTCAACTGTCGCAGCACAAAGATTCACCGAATATCGCTCCTCCAATACCTTCGCCTCATAACTCCTACTCTACATTTTTCTCTCCTCTTCTCCTGATATAAGATAAATCCACGCCCTGACTTCCCTCTGCTCTACACTCTCTCTCTTGCTTCCCTACGGGTGGCTAGGGTTTCTGGATGGCATTTCTGTAAATAATGGCGGCCAGTTCTAGAGGCTTCGCGGCTCCATTTCGTTCGGAGCTGCGAGGTGTTGATGTCTCGACTCTGGCACCTCCCGGAATCGAGTTCAGGAGGTGTAGGAGGAGGGTTTCTGACGATGGAGATGGAATTCGGCTTGGAAGAATCAGATGCTGCTGCCCTGGAGCCACTGGCTCGGGGAAGAGTGCGGAGAAGGCTGAAGAATGGTGGTTTGACTCTAAAAGGAGTTCTCATAGAGTTCGAACCCAGGCAATGCCTTCAATGCCTTTTGCCTCACCTCAGTGAGTTCCGATCTGAACCATTCCTTCTTCTTTCTTTTTTATTTTCCTTTCCTTTTTTTTACTTCGTCTTTGGTATTTGGATTACGAGAGATAGTCTAACATCCTTTAGAAAAGGAAATCTTCTTTGGAACAATTTTTTTTTTTTTGCAATTTCCGACATGGATTTCTTCTGTTCCTAACCTATTACTACAAGCAGTTATCAACGTATTTTCCACTTTTTATCTAATTTTTTTTAGCATGATGCCGTTAATTCATTTGCTCTTCAAGAAACATCAGTGACTCTAATTTCGAAAATATATCATTAGAAAGCATATCATTTATATGGTTCAGGAGTCAATGCAGGATTCGTCATCCGTGACTTCAAGAGTTATAATTCGCTTGTGTATTAGTGTGCCTGTTCTGAACTCTCAAGATAATTCGGTCTTATGTGAAAGATGAGCAGATGATTGCATACTATTGGCCCCAACAACGCCCAGGGAAGTAGAACCATGAACATTGCATGATATCAAAATAAATGAACATGGTGAAGGTAACAAACTTGGCTTGAGATGCCATGATCAAATAAGTTTCATTCAAGCACCGGATCTGGACGTAGTTTTGCTGCAACCTGATCCACAATGGTGATAGACAGTGAACGAATTAGCATTTGCAACTGATTTTCTATGCAGGAAAACCAACTGATGATGAGATGAATAACTTTATATCTAAAGTTCTATATTGTAAGATCGTCATGTAAGCCAAACTAGGTCTATTGATATAAAGCTATTCCTTAGTTTTCAAATCTTCCTTTTCATTTTGATTCCTACAGGGTTTGCAAACAAGAAAAGTTCTATCCCCGCTGTACTCCAAGAAATTCTGGTCCTCAGTCCCGTGATACTCCACCTAAAAGAGGTAGTCAGTCTATAAGGACCTTGCCGTTTGAGTTTCTGATGCACTGTAGCTATTCCATCTGAAAAGCTTTCATGATTTGAGTTATATCATTTCTGGCTTCTAATTTATGGCTTATGTTGTCATTTAAATTGTGTGCTTAATGACACATAATTTCTTGGTTGGTTCCTTCACCTCAGACACGGGTATTGCAAATGAAAAGGATTGGGGCATCAACTTATTAAGTGAAAATGTCAGTGAGTCTGGCACCAATGAAGATGGCAGTACTTGGTACCGGGAGAGTGCAGAGGACCTTGGTGAAAATGGATACAGGTGTAGATGGACCAGGATGGGTGGTCGAAGCCACGATTATTCCTCAGAATGGAAAGAAATGGTATATGATCATTCTGTTGTACAAAATTTTGAATGTATTGAGTATTGTTGATCTAGGACTGAAGCAAATTGAAAGCAGCTCTCTGTAAATTAATCCTTGCAATGGAGAGTGATAACTCGGTTGTTTAATTGACATGATTTCCACAGTGATTGCGATGTAATTTATATTTATTTGATCAGTTCTACTTAAATTTCTGAATGAAAGTCTCCGAGACAACCAGTAAGTTGTTTGTGGATGCAGATCTATCAAAGAACAAGTGAATTGTTTGTGGATTGACAAGGTAAATTAGTTTACGCTTTAACAGAATAATCACATTGATCACCATGGATTTTCAAGCCACACATTTATGGATTTTATTTGTGTTTCTAGTAGGTATTTCTAGTTGGAAAACTTACTATTTAGTATTAACATTCAACCTTTTTAAGTGATTGATACAGCATTTACATAAAAATTTAGGGCCTATAAAACCTTAGGCAAAATTCAGAAGAAATCATGTAGTCATGGCAGAGGATTTCCATTCATATGGATATTGATATTTTTTTTATCCCCTGGAGCAATTAGGCCCTCTTCACAAAGCACACTTTCAAAGAAGTGGAGTTACAGGAAATACTCTATGAGGTAGGAAGTTTGCTGTTGGAAAAATTAGGAGTGAAGTGGATGAAGGATGGACATTGCAATTCCAAGTTCTTATTTTGTTTGCAAATGATAGGATGAAGAAAAAAATGATAAATACTCACTCAAGAAGAGTATAGAACATCATTCTGTACTAGGATAACACTTCCAAAGATGAAAATATTTCAGTCCACAGGATGGAAATTTGCATTTATTTATGGTGGTTGTGGACTAGGGCATCCAATGAGGTTCCTAGCTTTCTTATTCGCTTTGTAGATTAATTAGGTTTTGGACAAGGGAAGGTGACTTTTGCCATTCTCAAGCCATTTTTTTAGTCAAGCCTCTAGGGCTAAAAGAAGGATAATACTTTTGAAGGCATTATAATGTCTTTTGGCTGCCTCTGCTAGCATTCATTAGTGAAGTTTATGAACTTCGAAGTCTAGACTTATCTCCCATCTCCCACTCGTTGGAGAAGAAAATCAACTAGTTGTCCTATTAAAAAGAAAATAAATTCAAACACTCCAGCTTTTAATGAGCAAACTCTGTAGACCTAGATGAATTACTTTTAACCTTTAGGGGTCTTAGTGAATTCCACAGTTGTTAGTTCTATGAGTAAATTTGTTGTAACAGAATGTCTTTAATTTTTTTAGAATAAGTATCTGGAACCCTACTTTTTTCTTTCTATTAGTTTCTAAAGAAAATGTAGATACTCTCGTGGTCTGATGATGTTGGGTTAGAATAGGATGGATGAAATTTTGTACAGACACAAAATAGTTTTTTTTGGTTGTTTTAAGTTTTGTTATGATGGTTCCCCACTTGGGAATTCATAACTGAAAGAGACTGGTGTTGGTTTTCATTGAGATCTTACCCATGAACATCACTTAACACTGTTCTTTCTTAGGTTAGTGAGCCAAACTTGGGTTGCATTTTTGCTTGGATCACCACATCATGCAACCAAGTTGCTGAATAATTAGGGCAACTAAGGTGTCTCAGCAATATGGCATTTGCTGGGAATTTCATGCCTCTCTGAGGTGTACTACTTTTAGACTTAAATATTTAGTCATTTGTTACATCGACACTCTTCTAGTGGCCATTTACTTAAATAATAGTTCAACCTTGTATTTTCAAGTCACTTTTGATATTTGTTCAAATAAAGAGAAAGTGTATGAAGTCTTAACTTAACACTTCAAGAATCCTGGATTGTAATGTTGGCTTTCCACGATAGTTACATGCTTATCATCAATCAAAAAATTGATATTTGTTTATAAGATTTGTAACATTAAGAAAAGAAGAAGTGATAATAATCAAACTTCTAGAGAACTGTTAAGATTGGAAGTTGTGTTTGAAGGTAAACTTCTAGAGAACAACATCCATGAAATATGCATGGTTACAAGTATAAATAGCATGGAAATTCAGGG